>SJXQ01010367.1:0-33372 GCA_006408695.1 Aepyceros melampus
AGTCTGTTGTTCCATGTCCAGTTCTAACTGTTGCTTCCTGACCTGCATACAGATTTCTCAAGAGGCAGGTTAGGTGGTTGGTTCCACAGCGACCTTAAATTTATGTGCCTACACTTTTTATACCAAAGGAGAAAATAACCAGATGAAAAGAACTCTTCTCTTTCCCCTTACATGACAAACAGCTGATTTAAACAGGTTATTCCAATTGCGTTTGTTTCTTTTGAAGTTAGCCTCAGCCTGTTTCAGTCATAACATTTTCATGGTGTTCTTTCTGCTGCCTAAGCCCCATTAATTCAAGATGAACTATGCTTATGGGATACATGCAATTAAGTATAAGTCTGTTGATAGGCAATACTGTAGAAATTTAAATGGATTTGGAAATACAAGAGGAAAAAATTTTAAACAGAAAACCCAAGGCAGAACTCATGATCTAGAAATAAGCATAACCTATGGCTCAGAAAAGAAAGTTGGAAATTTAGAACAGCAATAAAACAAATATGAGATTTATTTCTACAATATCAAATAAATGTCTTTACATACTTTTTACACTTCTGACCAGCTGGTTGGTGTTATGTATAGTAACTTACTGAAAAAGCTTGCTAAGGAGAAGATAATAAGCACAAATAAATAACAATCATCATTTGAGGTTTTCCTATTATCAGGTACTGTTTCAAGTACTTTTATTTACTTAGTCCTTGCAATAACCCTATGACAGACTTTTATTATCCTATTTTATGGGTGAATAAAACGAGGCAGAAAAAGGTTAGGAAAGTCAGCCATGATCATAAAGCCAGTAAGTGCCAGAGCTAGTAACCCAGGCAGTCTGACTCCAGAGACTGCAAACATAACCAGTAAGATATATAGTATCTTGAAAGAATCAAGGAATATGGATGCACAAAAATGCACCAAAGAGCATTTTTAGAAACTCCTGAGTTCCCTGAGTCATACAGCAAATTCCCATTGGCTATATAGCAATACATGTCCATTTGCTTAACAGAGACTTCTTGGACACTTTCCTAAGAAGTTCATGAGCTGAATATATGTCTCTCTGTGTGTGTACCTATCTATGCACACGCGTAACTGAGTCACTTGGCTGTACGCTTAAAACTAACAACACTGTGAACCAATGATACACCAATAAAATTAAAAAAATTAAATCACCCTTAAAAAAATAAAAGGGAAGTTTAAGGTGAAAAAAAACTTTAAAAAATGACTCTAATGACCATGATGAATAAAGCTAAGTAATTTTTTAAAACAGAAACGTTACCATATGATAATCTCTATGCAAAAAAAATATATGTATGAAGTACAATGGGAATACAAATAAAAGAGAAATGAATTCTGCTGAACTGCAGATTCAGAGAAAATGATAATAAAGATATGACACCTGGTGTGTGTCCTGTGATATCTGCTGGTTAGAAAGAAGAGTTTTTCTAACAGAATAACGCATCAAAGGTACAAAGGCATTAAAATCCTTGACGTATTTTTAGAATCATAAATGACAGTGTCGTAATAGTATGACAGAAACATAGGGAGCTTCTGTGTCAGGGGAAAGGTTGGAGATGAGAGTGGAAGCAGGTTGTAGGCACTTATTCAGTGAAGGGGCCAGTGTCTCTGATGAGCAATTCGATGCTGATTCTTTCTGCAGTGGTTGGAAAGGTCATTTGTGATGGTACAAAATAGAATACTGCAGTCTGCAAGTCAAATCTGGCCCACCACCTGTTTCTCTGCAACCTGTGAGCTAAGAATAGCTTATATGCCTTTAAAGGGGTTTTTCCAGTGGGAAGAAGAGTAATATTTTATGTTACGTGAGATTTAATTCCAGCGCCTGTAATGAAAGGCTTGCTGGAAAACAGCCATGCCCGTGTGTTCACACTGTCTATATCTGTGCTCATGTCACATTGCAGGGTTGAGTAGTTATGACAGGGACTGTATAGCCACAGAGCCTAAAAGATTTATCATCTGGCCTTGTGTAAAAGGATAAAGGCGGACACGAGGCAGAGAAGAAACCGAACTCAGGAAGGAGTGTTGTAAGAAAGTTATTGAGATGCTTATGGTAATTGGAGCCTGTAGCAGGGCAAGTGGCAAGGTGGGCTGGGGGAACCCTGTACTTGAGAAGCTTCTAAGTAGCACAGTCATCAAGATCTCTTGATGGATTGATCAGGAAGATGAGGGAAAGCGCTGACTCTGGTGACAAAGGACATTGCACGGATCACAAATGCATCCTTCCCTGGAGGCCCGGCTGGTAAAGAATCTGCCTGCAGGGCGGGAGACCTGGGTTTGATTGCTGGGTTGGGAAGATCCCCTGGAGGAGGGAAAGGCTACCCACTCCAGTATTCTGGCCTGGAGAATCCCATGGACTCTATAGTCCACAAGGTCGCAAACAGTCAGACATGACTGAGCAATTTTCACATCATGAATGTGTAGATAGACAAAGCCAAATTAAAGACGGCAGGAAGAAGGGCAGATTAAGGAAAGGAAGAAGATGAACTTAATTCTGTCTGTGGTAAATGCAGAGTCCTTGTGGAGGCATCTTTCTTTGCCTTTTCTTCTTTGCATACCAGCTGAATCAGGAATTACTGACCAAAGGTGCCTATCTTTGTTGTCCCTTTCTCAGTTATAAAATCTCGTCACCTGCAGGCTGGGGTCTGCCAGGGCTTGTCCACTGATAGCTTTTCTTTGTACCAGGAGTCCATCCCCTGAATCGAGGTGACCAGGTGCACGGAAAGCTGGGGTCTCCACACTGAGCCCTCTCCACTGCAGGCTGGTGTCAAGCAACTGGTTTTCAGTCCCCTCTCCATGGCGCTGGGGCGGGTACAGCCATGAACGAACATGCTGAGTATGGATTCTGCCCAAACCTGACTGAGTACCTCACTCACCTCAGGTGCCTCCTCTGGGCTGTGCCACACCTGGGGTTCTGCATCTCCCAGGAACCCCAAGTTTTTCGCCGAATGATACAAAACACCAAGAATGCTCTGTATAATTAGTACCTCCTCAATTGCCAACTTTAAATCCGCCTTGAAAGATGATTGTTGATTCAGTTTCAGCATTTTTTTTCCCCCTGTTTTGCTTGGTTATTCATACCAAATAAGTACTTTTCCAGTGATTCCTATAGGTAGCTACACTTTAGCTTTGACGTGACTGTGCAACTCAGGAATCAGAGAAGCCTTCCTAGCCCAGCCTCGTCTCCCCAGGCTGGGTGGAAAGCCTCCCCACCCTGTGCTCTTCACTCTCAGTGTCTTTATTCGGCTGCATTTACCTGTTTCTCCCATCAGACGGTGCACCCCGTTAGGCCAAAGATGAACCCTTTCCTGTCCTCAACACCCAACAGGTCCTGACAAGTAGACGCTTTCCTTTTTTCCCCCTATAATTAGTAACAAGTCATATCTAAAGTTCTCTTTGGGGTGACTACAGATCCAGCTCTGAGCTAAGCATGTTGCATGCACCCACTCATTCAGCTCTGAACAAGAACCTTATGATATGGGTATATTTATTATTTCAGTTTATCTATGGGGGAAGCGATGTTCCAACGCTGGCATCCTTAAGCCACATGCCAGGATGTCTCAATTGTTATGCTGCTCGAAGAAATGGATGGATGCAAAGGAGGATGGACAGACAGCTCTCCCTGGGAACATAATCGCTGAAACATATAGGATATGTACAAATTTATAAAATATACGCTTCATCTTTCTAATGCACTTTCTAATTCCCTGGTGGCTCAGATGGTAAAGTGTCTGCCTACTGTGCAGGAGACCAGGGTTTGATCCCTGGGTCGGGAAGATCCCCTGGAGAAGGAAATGGCAAACCACTCCAGTACTGTTGCCTGGAAAATCCCATGGAGGGAGGAGCCTGGTAGGCTACAGTCCATGGTGTCGCAAAGAGTTGGACACGACTGAGTGACTTCACTTTCACTTTCTAATGCACTTGGAGTAGGGAATATGAAATGGACACACAGAATCATAACAGAAGTTAGAAAGTGATAAATTAGAAAGGTATGTGTAAAATGCTAACAGTCAGATTGAAGCCACTTCCAAAACGGACAATTAAGAAAGGCTTGATGCCACTTACTGCTTCTTCAATTATTCGTCAACAAGATGAATCCACTGCACAGTATCAACTGGGTATATGCTGGAGACAAAGTGTAGCGAACTTCTGAATCCTTGACTGTTAAAAACAAGGCAAAATTACTATTTCTAAGTGGCTAGAAAGCAACTTATTTCTTGTGACTTCCAAGGTCAGAAAAGTCAATTTCAAAATAAAGCTGAATGACGGGGAAAAAAAAGAAAAGCCAATTTCCTCTTTGCTCTCAGGAACCACTTCAGTGAGCTCGTGCAGTTTTGTAGCTATGAGGCCTCTTCTTCTGCAGTGTGAGGCAGCCCCAACACTGGTAAAATAAGCCAGCGCTTCTGATGGACAGGCTAACCGTATTCTGTAAAGGTTCTGTTCCTGGTGTCAATCAGTGGGGGTAGAGATGGCAGATTTCTGACAGATTATGTCAACTGATTTTTTTTTTCCTGTTGTTTATTGATCAGTGTGCTCGAAAAAGAACAAAGGGGGAATAACGGACGTGTGCTTTGAGAACCGAGGGCAGGATTGATGGGGATTCCTGATGGGAAAAGAAGAGTGGTCACAGAGAGGAGAAGGCAATACAGACCGACACTCAGGGCCTGGGCCGAGCACCTCCCCAGCGGCGTGGCGCCGCGCCTCTAGGACACGCTCTCTGAGCCCAGTTTCCGCATTGCTCTTCTGCGCTCAGGCATGTCCGGCTCTTTGCGATACTGCGGACTGTGGCCTGCCAGGCTCCTCTGTCCATGGGATTCTCCAAGGAAGTAGCAAGGCTGCTACTTCCTCCTCCGGGGGATCTTCCCGACCCAGGGATCCAACCAGCACCTCTTCCGCCTCCTGCACTGGCTGGCAGGCTCTACACCATGAGCGTGATGCAGTCTTAGGGTCTCTGACACTTGCTCAGGCTCTGCAGCCTCTTGCTGGGTAACTGGGAGCGCTGGGCCAGTGTTGAGGGGAAACTTGCACAGTGATCTGGAGTGGCAGATCAGAGAAGGACGAGTGGCAACCTGGACCAAGGGCGCGTCCCTGGGATGCTCGGAGTGACACAGCATCCCTGACCTCATGGTCTTGCGAGAGGCAACGGGGGAGTCTTGCTATTATATTTGTACATTAAAGGAAAGGATGGGCTAACGACCTGGAAAGCCAGAACACTTCAGTTCCCATAAATTAATATGATATATTCTCTGCTCTCAAAGAACTCACAGTTCTGGGTCTTGATGAATGAGTAGAATTCAAGCTTGTTCAGGCAGGTAGGAAAGAACGAGGAAAGCCAAGAAGGTGGAAAATCCCCAAGCGTGAAATGTTTTTTCTTCTTTAATTGGAAAAAGAAAAGATTTTTCTCTGTTCCAAAAAACTTACTTAAAATGTACTTTTGGAACCTAATCCATTTATAAACTGGGGACTTCCTGAATAGATCAGAAGAACAAAGTACACTAAGGCTTCACAGACGCGCGGCAAGAGAGATTTCTGCTTGAGATGAAAACGGAAACAGTTATTTTCAGTTCCTAGTTAGCAATCAGAAATGAGCTACCACACTTTAATCCCATAAAAATTCATCATTAGTAAGCATCACTTATAGACTGTTTGGGGCTTCCTCGGTGCCTCAGGAGTAACGAATCCGCCTGCAGTGCAGGAGGTGCAGGGTTGATTCCTGTGCTGGGAAGGCCCTCTAGAGGAGGAAGTAGCAAGCACTCCAGTTTTCTTGCCCAAAGAATCCCAAGGACGGAGGAGCCTGGTGCGCTACAGTTCAAAGGGTGACAGAGAGTCGGAGATGACTGAGCATGTACCCAAAGACCGTTTAATTACAATTATCTTGTTTAATTGACTCATGATTATAGCACGTATTGCCTTTTTATTAATCTATAAAAATTTAAAGCCCCTTCTAATGTTAAAAGTAACAAAAACATAAATAGAATAAGAAATGTCTTCAGTTACTCAGTCACGTCTGACTCTGCGATTGCCGCACACCAGGCCTCCCTGTCCATCACCAACTCCCAGAGCTTGCTCAAACTCATGTCCATTGAGTTGGTGATGCCATCCAACCATCTCATCCTCTGTCATCCCCTTCTCCTCCTGTCTTCAATCTTTCCCAGCATCAGGGTCTTTTCAGATGAGTCAGCTCTTTGCATCAGGTGGTCAAAGTATTGGAGTTTCAGCTTCAGCATCAGTCCTTCCAATGAAAACTCAGGATTGATCTCCTTTAGGATGGACTGGTGGGATCTCCTTGCAGTTCAAGGGACTCTCAAGAGTCTTCTCCAACACCACAGTTCAAAAGCATCAACTCTTTGGCCCTCAGCTTTCTTTATAGTCCAACTCTCACATCCATATATGACCACTGGAAAAACCATAGCCTTGACTAGCCGGACCTTTGTTGGCAAAGGAATGTCTCTGCTTTTTAATTTGCTGTCTAGGTTGGTCTTACAAATCTAAGAAATGTCTTACATTTACAAAATATCACCTTTAACAATTTTAAAAGTATTTGCATAGATACAGTTTTTAGCTGCTTGAAGGCTGACTCATTGGAAAAGACCCTGCTGCTGGGAAAGACTGATGGCAGGAGGAGAAGGGGATGACAGAGTGAGATACCTTGGATGGCATCACCAGCTCAGTGGACATGGGCTTGAGCAAGCTCCAGGAGATGGCAAAGGACAGGGAAGCCTGGTGCCTGCAGTCCATGGGGTTGCAAAGAGCTGGGCACAGCTTAGTGACTGAACAACAACTCATTATTTTATCTCAAGCTCCTCGCAAGATATGCTGGGCAAGTGACAGCTCCATTTTTCAAAAGAGGAAACAAAGTTATAGAGATTAAAAGATTGGCTGGAGACTACAAAACCACTTACTGACTTTTATCTCCCAATTCCTAATCCAGACCTCTTGGTAGTATCTCAAAATGCCTCTCTTGTGTCTATAATAATCCCCAGGTTTAGAGTCCCCTGCATAAAAGACCATGCCTCATACTTAATCTGATCACTCAGAAATTGGAATTAATTATACTTTTAAAGAAATCAAGTGTTCACCTGTTACTTCTAGCAGTTTGATAATTCTGGGAGGTAAGCAGAGCCCGGGACACACACACCTGTAGTCTGAAAGAATTAATCTGTTGGGGTGAGATCTAACAAGTATTTTTTTTTATATTCCAAATTCAGTAGGGTTTGACATGATTTATTATTTACACATAGAAGAAACCACACATTTTAAAACACTGCCTCTAGCCAAAGCAAGAATGTTAGCCTCAATTTTTCCAGTTATATTGTATCACAGATGAAATCGATATCTCCAGTGGCTGATAATAAAGAAGTAAGGGGAAATGTAAACTGAGATTGACTTAACAAAGGAAATGAATATAATTATGTTGATAAGATAAACCCCAAATTGGGAAGAAACCTGTCAGGTAAATTATCTCATCAGCATTCCAGTTTGACGAGTGTTGTGACAACACTCTAAGCAACCTGACCTATGCCAGTTAGGGCACTGTTCCACAGCAAAGAAATATTATTGCTCTATTTTTTAAAAAGAGGAAAAATGCTGGATACAGGAAAAAGGCAATAAACTAAAGTACAATAAACTTTCTTATTTACAGATGGCTCAGCCCTCACAGGGCTTCCAAGAGGTACAGCGGTAAAAAAAATCCACCTGCCGGAGCAGGAGACACAAGAGACCCGGGTTCAATCCCTGGGTCAGGAAGACCCCCTGTAGAAGGAAATGGCAACCCACTCCAGGATTCTTGCTGGGAGAATCCCATGGACAGAGGAGCCTGGCGGGCTACAGCCCATGGGGTTGCAAAGAGTTGGACACAATTGAGTGACTCACACGCGTAAGCCCCGCCCAGGCAGAGACCATGCCGACCACCTCTGTATCACAACACCCTCACCTAAGAGCTTGGCATTTAGTAGGCACTTGGTGAATAATTCTGAATGCAGGCATCAAGTGTTCTGGTGGACTGAATTTTCTGACTCACAAAAACTTGCACTATGCACCCTATGTGGACTGCTAGTTTTTAAGGAATCAGGACCCACGAAACTGCATTTAGTCCCTAAGCATTTCTGACCACTTTCTTTTAACACTTGAAATATTCATAAAAATCTTCAGAATCACTCACTGTCTCCAGGTTGCCTTAGGGATAATAAGTGAGTGCCCAGTGCTAAGATTTCTGTTTTAATGTTTGCACTATCTACAATTTAATAGATTCTTAGGCTAGATTATTAGGTGAAGGTGAAGTCGCTCAGTCGTGTCCGACTCTTTGCGACCCCGTGGACTGTAACCTACTAGGCTTCTCCGTCCATGGGATTCTCCAGGCAAGAATACTGGAGTGGATTGCCATGTCCTTCTCCAGAAGATTATTAAGTTACCTACAAAAATTTATAGGTTTTATCTATAAGCCAACTTCGATTTGAATAAAGTGTTGGCTAAAGCATCATTTCTGAACAAGGAGTGTTCTATATTTAATATCTGGGTTTCCTGACTTTTTTCTCAGTCATGTGACTCTTTTGATTTCATTTTTTTTTTTTTTTTTTTTAACATAAGAAGAAACTGCCAGGAGGGATCATTCACGTACTGGCTAGATTCTTACTGAGCCTACTTTACGTGCTAAAGGTAGTAGCAGTGAACAAAAATAGCCCCTACCGCCACTAGGCTTACTTTCTCACTTAAAAAGGTAAATAGTAAATAAATCAATGGCCAGAATATGTAGTTTGCCAGAGGAAAGTAAAGTGAAGTGGGGGAATACGGTGTGTATGATGGAAGGGGTGCAACTTTAGCTAAGACAGCCAGGGAAGACTTCGCTGAGGGGCTCCCTGAGCTCAGACCCCAAGGAGCAAGGCAGCGGGACCAAGCAAACAGACGCGGGAAGAATGCTCCGGAAGATGGGTCAGAGACTGCGGCGGTGCACAGCTGCGAGCATGCCCGGGGGTGTTTAAGAAACAGGAGGCGGCCAGTGAAGCGGGGCAGGGAGGCCGAGGAGGAGGATGCGTGTGGAAAACAGGCTTAGGGGAGAAATGGACAGAGAAGTGTGCGCGATGGCGTGCGATCCAGCTTTCAAAAAGAAGGGGTCCCGCCGCATGTGACCACAAGGGTGAACCGGGAGAGCAGCAAGCCAAGTGAAACAGCCATTCACAGAAAACGTACGGCTTGGTTCCACTTATTGAAGTATCGGAATAATCCAGCTCATAGACACAAAGAAGAGAACGGTGGCTGCCGGGAGCTGGGGAGGAGGAAACGCAGAGCTGCTGTCCAGCGGCGATGAGGCGTCAGTTCTGCGAGCCGGATGCTTTCTAGGGATCTACTGTGTGACGCAGTGCCCGTGGCCGATTCGTGAGGCGTGTAGAGCTCACGCTGTGTTGTGGCCACACACACACAACATGGCAGAAGGATGCTTTTGGAGGCGATGGAAGTGATTGTGGTGATGACTTCATGGGTGTATGCATGGGTTAAACTTAAACTGTATAAATATTGTAGCTGCTTGTATATAATAAAGCTGCTTTAAAATGTTCAAGGGTATTATTTGCATACTTTAACTCACATTTTGCAGTAGAAGGGAATGAGAGGGTGAAGTCAAGTCTAAGTAGGATGTATATTCGATGTGGAGAATAAAGGAGTTTCTAGCTGATGCCTTCTATTTTTTTTCTGAAAAGTAGAGCTGGATAAAACTGCTAAGAATATGGAGTAGGATGGATTGTGGAATTTGGAATGGTGCAGAGAATAAAGAAAGTTAGAAACAGTCATTTTGGAGATGGGAGGATACATTAAATAGTACTTCAGTTGGATTGTCAAGAGAGTGAAAAGTCCATTACAAGCCAGGGGAATATACTGGAACTAATATTCCTTTCCATGTGACTTTCTCCAGAAGCGTTCAGAAAATGACAACTGTGCTCAGGCACGGACGAAGATGGAGCGCTAATTCACCCAGGACTGGATGAGAAGAAGACAGACAGACTTAGGGTTTCAACAGGAGTGACGCTGCAACTGTAGGTCTTGGCTTCTGATTAGATCAGGTGAGAAATGACAGAAGTCGGTAACAGAGGAATTGGTAAGAAGCAGGTCAGTGGCCTGATGGCTGAGAGAGAGGAGGATGATTACAAGGGAGTTACGGGGGCAAGGAAGCTGGACTGAACCAGAAAACTAGAGAAGAGATGTGGTCAGGGGGAAAGCTGATTGGATCAGTGACTCTGAAAGTGGAACATTATTTGTGATGACAGATCCGAGGTGTGGCTATGGGAGTGGATTGTTCAAGTGAAGGAGAATCTTAGAATCAGGCAACAAAGGGAAAGTAAATGTTCCCCTGTCTTCATGGTTTTATAATGAGAAGCATGGCAAGATTACATTTCAAAAGAATGGGTCACAGGTGCCTAAGAAAGACATTCCTTGGCAAAAGGTTTTTTTTAAACATTTATTAATTTCAAATGGATCAGAGAATTTATGATGTTAATAAATAAAGAATTTATACATGTTTCCTAAATAAACGCTCTAAGAAAAGAGAGGGCGGGTGCCTACTGTCAAGAAGAAGCTTGGGTAATTTTGTAAAAGGAAGGGAGAACCGAGGCCATGTTGGTCAGCTGATAGCAAAGGGCAATTTAAAAAATAAACCTTAGCAAGGTATATATGTTTATTTAAAATAAAGCTTTGCTCTTTGTTAAAATCTCCCCCATGAGCCTAACTAAAATATATAATTCTAAAGTAATACTTACACAGATCATTTTTAAAGAAAAATTGATAATTAACTGTGGATCTTGTAAAAAGGAAGAAAATCTAAGCACAACCAAAGGGACGTGATAATCAGTTTTTGTCCCAGTTTTATAAATGATGCCTGGTATTATAAATAAAAATGACTCAGTCTGGAAATATCTATCTAACTGTCCACATAAGTCAACAAAAAAAATTATGTTTTTTTGGAGAAAGCACAGGCTTTTATATATAATACATCTCTGAAACTCAGTTATAGCTGCATATCTGAACAATACAAGAGATATATAAGCCAAGAAAGGATTCTATTTCAAATGGATTAAAACAGCAGTGCAGACCTTAGTCCCACTCCTCACCGAGCTCTCTCCTCATTGCAGAAGCATATGAACTTATGGTTCCTAGGTCAAGTTCATGTACTTATCAATATTCCAAACACAGAAAAGTGGGAAGGAAAGTGGAGGACTCATAGGGATCGCAGGTGACAAACACATCACTCTTCTCACAGACTCTCCAAAGAAGCTCCCTGTTGAATCACTAATGGCTATCATGCCGTGCAAGGCCTACTCTAGGGACAAAGAAAGTCCTGCTAAAGGCAAACTTAGAGATGAAAAAGCAGAGACATCACTTTGCTGACAAAGGCCTGTATAGTCAAAACTATGGTTTTTCAGTAGTCACATATGGATGTGAGAGTTGGACCATAAAAGAAGGCTGAGCACTGAAGAACTGATGCTCTAGAACTGTGGTGCTGGAGAAGACTCCTGAGAGTCCCTAGAGCAGCAAGGAGATCAAGCCAGTCAATCAGAAGGGAAATCACCCCTGAATACTCACTGGAAAGACTGATGCTGAAGCTGCAGCTCTAGCATTTTGGCTGGCTAACGTGAAGAGCTGCCTCATTAGAGAAGACCGTGAAGTTAGAAAGATTGAAGGCAAAGGAGAAGGGGGTGACAGAGGATGAGATGTTTAGATAGAATCACCAAATCAATGGACATAAATGTGAGCAAACTCTGGGAGACAGTGAAGGACAGGGGAGCCTGGCGTGCTGCACAGGGTCACAAAGAGCTGGACATGATTTAGCATCTAAACAACAAAAGAGGATTCAAATTAAAATCCACATAGCCAGAAATTATTTCTTGTTCAGAAAGAGGGAGGATTTTGATGACACACTTGTTATTAAACATTCCCACTTGAAAATTTTCTATTTCAAGACCAACTCAAGAAGAGTTATTTGCCTTTCCCCACGCATATCATCTTTAGATAAACTTCATTTGGGCGTGTTCGGTGTATTTCTTCAGTGCAGTTGGAAGAAACTGACCCTGGCTCCCCAGTGAGTGAAAGACTTTCAGTGGAAAGACGTTTTTACTGTACTTGTTCACAGAGTAGCTGGAAAACTAACCCATGGCAAGGACAGAAGTCCAAAACACTCACGACTTTCAGAAAGCAACACGACGGACTTTCCCTCGGCCTCCCTGCCAAACGAGCCCCCTCCACCTGCTTGCTCTTTCAGTGCAACTCTAAGGACATTTTCAAATTCCCAGGAAGGGGATCTGCTTGTCCACCGTGGGCCGCGACAAGTGTCTGTCATTACAGACACCATCCACGACTCTCTTCGTTTGCTGGGGCTTCCCAGAAGAAACTGTAACAGACTAGGGAGCTTAGCAGAAATTTATTCCTCCCAGTCTGGAGGCTAGAAGTCCAAGATTAAAGTGTCAGGAGGACTGGTTCCTTCTGAGGTCTCTCTCTTGGCCTGCAGGTGGGCCCTTCTCACTGCATCCTGGCACTGTCTCTGTGAGCTTCCATCCCCAATCTTTCCATGTGTCCAGGTTTTCTCTTCTTATAAGGATACCAACCAGCTGGATTAGGGCCCACTGTAATGACCTAATTTTAACTCAGTTACCTCTTCAAAGACCTTATGTCCAAATGCAGTCACATTCTGAGTCCCTTGTGGCTAAGCTATAAAGAATCCGCCTGCAATGTGGGAGACCTGGGTCTGATCCCTGGGTTGGGAAGATCCCCTGGAGAAGGGAAAGGCTACCCACACCAGTATTCTGGCCTGGAGAATTCCATGGACTGTATAGTCCATGGGGTTGCAAAGAGTTGGACATGATTGAGTGACTTTCACTCCACAAATGCACTTACAGGCATGGCCAGAAACAACGTTTATCAGCTGTCTGGGCTTCCCTCGGCCCAGACAAACCAACATAACATCAGGCATCACAAGGACTAATCTGAGGGGAGAAAGCCATTCTGAGAAGAGAAATTGGAAATGACTGATAAAAACAAGTGAAGTATTTTAAAGTCATTAGTAATCTAAGAGGGCTTCCCTTGTGGCCCAGATGGTGATGAGTCTAAGAAGTACAAATAAAGCCACCAGATGAGCCTGCTGCACGTTCAGAAGCCACGGAAAATCACGGGGGAGCGGATGTGGAGCAAAGGCAATGCTTCTCTGCTGGCCAGTGTAAACCAATGCTGGCGAGCAGTTTTGCAATACCTCATGGAAGCTGAAGAGTCCACGCCCCAGAAATTCCACTTGTATGTATACAAACACAATTCGCACCTGTGTACAAAGAGAAAAACAAGGTGTGTTCAAGGAAGTCATTTCTGGGATTGAAATAACAAATCCCCAAACAACCTAATTATCCATCAAGTGAATAATGACAAACTTATAATACCAGTGAAAGTAAGTGGGCTGGAGATCCATGTGTCAGCACAGACGGATCTCACTAAATTGAGCAGGAAGAGGAGGAGCATAGGCAGCAGAACATGATATTATTTGCATAAAGTTTAAAAACATGCAAATCCAAGCTGCATGAATCACTTGGGAATGCAAACCTACATAGTAAAAATCTACTTAAGAAAGAACATGTGCGTGCGTGCAAGTGTGCGCGCTACGTTGCGTCAGTCACGCCCAACTCTTTGCGACCCCATCGACTGTAGGCCACCAGGCTCCTCCGTCCATGGGATTCTCCATGCAAGAAACTGGAGTGGGTTGCCATGACCTCCTCCAGAGGATTGGCCTGACCCAGGGATCAAACCCAGGTCTGCTGCATTGGTAGGCAGGTTCTTTACCACGAGCATCACCTGGAAAGCCCAAGAAAGAACATACAGCATGATAAATGCCAGATTCCGGATTGTGAAGGGGCCTGACAGAGGAGGGGACACCTGGAGCTTTAAGTCATTAGCGCTGTTCCATTTCTCGAGCTGCATAGTACAAAGTATTCACTGTAATGTATTTAAAACCTTCTCTGTATGTACTGAATTCATCATAGTAATTTTAGAAAAGATTCCTACCTTCACTCATAATTACGGAAGTGCAAATATTACAGAAGGTTTAATTTCCCAGAAAAAATAATATTGATGTGGAAGCGCTCCTCTTTTGAGGCATTTCTTTTTCGGGCCGGATGAAGCGAATCAACACACTGGCACTTCACAGAGCTTCTGACACAAAGAATCTTAATTTGCAGAGACCTAGCATGCATGAGGAAAGGACAATTAATTCTAGGCATGTAGGTAGTTACTCAAATCCAGCGCGTGTTCCTCGCCCATGACGGCGCAGAGCCTGGACCTGCGCAACTTTCTCAGGAAACACATGAGCGTAATGTAATGGGATGATGCATTCAGCTGATTCGCTAAAACAACATTGTAAACTACACTCAAGTAAACAGCAGTGAAGCATTCACAGATCAGCGTTCAGTGCCTGTGCTGTCTAGCCCAGGCGTCTGAGTTCAATAACCAGATAGCAGTGACCACGTGCTGTGCTGTGTTCAGCGGCTCGGACGTGTCTGGCTTTGAGACCCTCTGGACTGCAGCCCGCTGGGCTCCTCTGTCCATGGGATTCTCCAGGCCAGAAGACTGGAGTGGGTTGCCACTTCTTTCTCCAGGGGATCTTCCAAACTCAGGGATGGAACCCAGGTCTCTCTTCTGCATTGCAGATGGATTCTTTACCAGCTGAGCGACCTGGGAAGGCCAGCAGTGACCATTTACTTTTTAAAAAGATAATCTAATTTTAAATAACTTAAGCCAAACAGAGAGAAAAAAGCAGTTTCATTCATGTGAGTGACTCATCTAACATTTAAAGGATGGAAAAGGAAGGTGGGCTTCCCAGGAGGCTCGGTTGTAAAGAATTCAACCGCCAGTGGAAGGGACAGTGGTGAGATCCCTGGGTAGGAAAGATCCCCTGGAGGAGGGCATGGCAACCCGCCCCAGTATTCTTGCCTGGAGAATCCCATGGACAGAGAAGTCTGGTGGGCTACAGTCCATGGTTGCAGAGTCAGACATGACTTAGCTACTAAGCAACAACAACAAAAAGGAAGCTAAACCAACATTGCTGGCTACAGAGTAGGCGTGAGAAGTATTATAAATTATAAATAAACTGAGCATTAGGTCAGATAAGTTGTGTGATGCCAAACAGCCAGAAAGGAGCCAGACTGGAGTATGAATTCCATTCCTCTTCATTCTAAATCCCACACCCTTCTTCCTGGGAGACAGCCAGCTAATAAGCAGAAAAAGATGTAGACAGACAGTTTCTCTTATGGCATTTTTCAGACGACATTAGAGACATTGCGTGTGTATATTTAAGATTATCTGATTATAAAACTGATTTTAAAACAGAGATGATAATCTCCTTCTTAACAAGGTTATTTGTGGGACAGTAAACAAACTCAGAATTAAAAAAAAGGGGGGGGGCAACATCAGACACATATTTGGCAAAGCATTAGCTTAGGCTGTAGAAGACCCCACCATACCGGACCCTGCCACTACCTCTGTGGCTGAGAACAAGACCCATGATCCTCTGTGAGGACAAAAACTACTCAAAATAGTTATGGAAACACAACAAAAGTCAGATCACTTACATCCGGTTATTCTGTAGGTACAACCACTGTCTATAAATAAAATTACATTCCTCTATAGAGTATTTTAGACTTTTAACCAAAAATTCTATTTTTGTACATTTGTACAAAATACAACTGTATTTTGTAATACATTTGTGGTTTAATTGCTCAGTTGTGTCCAACTCTTTTGCAACCCCCATGGACTGTAGCCCACCGGGCTCCTCTGTCCATTGGATTCTCCAGGCAAGAACACCAGAGGGAGTGGCCATTGCTTAACAAAAACTACTCAAAATAGTTATGGAAACACAACAAAAGTCAGATCACTTACATCCGGTTATTCTGTAGGTACAACCACTGTCTATAAATAAAATTACATTCCTCTATAGAGTATTTTAGACTTTTAACCAAAAATTCTATTTTTGTACATTTGTACAAAATACAACTGTATTTTGTAATACATTTGTGGTTTAATTGCTCAGTTGTGTCCAACTCTTTTGCAACCCCCATGGACTGTAGCCCACCGGGCTCCTCTGTCCATTGGATTCTCCAGGCAAGAACACCAGAGGGAGTGGCCATTGCTTTCTCCAGGGGATCTTCCTGACCCAGGGATTGAACCCCCATCTCTTGCATTGCCGGTGGATTCTTTACTGCTAAGCCACTGGGGAAGCCCTGTAAAGGTTATTTTCTTTTGAAACTGGGCACCAGATATTTGGGGGTTGTCTGTTGTAGAACTACATATAGATACTGAAGTCAGAACGCTTATATTCAGAAGTAATTTATTATTTCTGAATTTCAGTTCCACTTGGTCTTTGATGCTGCTATTCTTCCCTGTTATTTCACAGTGAGGTTGGAAAGGAAGGCTGAGTCTGAGACGTCTTAAAGGAGAACCTTTAAGATCTCACACACTGAACAGATGAAGGAACAGGAATGCAAGGGGCACATCTCGCTGGACTCCCAGGGTGGCTGCCTGGCTGATGGCCTGGACTGCGCTGCCGTTGACCAGGATCAGATCTCACAAAAGCATGACAAAGTACGTTTTGCATATGTTGAAGTGGAGGAGCCTATGGACGGTCGGAGGCGCCTTGGATGTCCGTTTCTTTGGAGCTCAGTAGGAGGTTGCAGGCTGGGCACCAAAAAGCCTTCATTATTCATGAGTGGTCTGCTTTAATCTGTCAGGTGCAGAGCTAGATAGATTCTGGTGACTCGAGGGTGAAGGAACAGACCCCTACTCTCATAGGTTAGGATATGAGACGTAAAGATAAACGGTAACACTCTGATACATGCTCTGGTATGGGTACATTGAAGCTACGTGGCTGCTAAAGAGAGGCCCGAATCTTCCTGGAGGCATCAAGGATATTTCACAAAAATAATCGTTATTAACTGTCTTGAGATGGGTGTTAGACTTTGAAACTAGATTTCAAAGTTGTCTTCTTGGACTTGCGACAATACTTACAGGATTGTCTGAGTTAGCAAATGAAAACATTTAACTCCCAGTTCAATTTGATATTCAGATAAACAGTGAATCATTTTACAGTATAAATATTCTTTTTGTTAATATGAAATTAAATTGAGTGGACAACTGTATTTTTTTCTGGCAACCCTAATTATTTATCTGTATCATTTAAAGAGTAGTGTGAGAGAGATGAAATTAGTTAAATATCAAAAGATAGCTATTTAATGTTACCTTGTTTAATGATATGTGACAAAATGAAATATCAAAAAGTTACTGTTAGAAACCAGACAAAATTTTAAGACTAGACAATGTGTGTCACAAGTGCTATCTTTTCCAAATGTTTCTTAGAATATATGATAATTTATTGATGTTTTGAAAAATATCTCTAAAATCTTGGGAGGAAAAATCACATAAACTAGGCTTTTGACATCTGCAGTACAGACATTAGCAAGAGAAGACTCTCCTTGGCCTTAATAACGTCCAGACAGTATTACTGCTACACTCCCAAATAGCTTCAGCAATGTAACAGAAGTGACATCTGGTTCTCTGACCATGACGACAGCTGAGACTCCTTTGCTGGAAATGTCGCTGCTGATTCCACCTGAGTCATGTTGGTGAGTCTGCTTGTGAAACTATGTTCAGCCCAACTGTATTGGTAATGATGAGCAAAACAGGTTATGGAAATCCTGACTTCCGCCATGGTAATTTTAAAAGTTACATTTTAACCATTAATTCCACCCTCTCTCACCTCTAGACATTTCCAAGGTGGCAAATGAAAGAGTTAATCCCCTGGAATTTTATTACCCTAGCAATGAAATGTGATGGTTGAAATAAATCATCTCTAAATGCTGAAAATCTGTACTTCCCAGACACACAGCCCTCCCACCTGAGGCCTTGCTGACCCCAGGGAGAAGAGAGGGCAGGCAAGCCTGAGTTGGTGTTCCCCTAATGTGCCTGGGCTATAAGGCAGGAGAATGGGGTTTGATCCCTGGGTCAGAAAGATCCCCTGGAGAAGGAAATGGCAACCTACTCCAGTGTGCTTGCCAGGAAAATTCCATGGTCAGAGGAGCCTGGCTGGCTATAGTCCACGGGGTCGCAAAGAGTCGGACAAGACTGAGTGCCTAAGCACACACACCATGTGCATGCAAGCTTAAAGCTATTTAGCAACAAAAAATAAACAAAGAACAGGGCCCAAGACAGGAGTGAAAGTAAAATTATCTCTCCAATCTCCTGAGTCCACTTAGTGATCTTTCTTACTGAGACACAGCAAGCACACGGCTCACTTTGACATCATCACTGTCATCTCATCATTGAAAAAGGGATAAAAATGTCTCCCAAACCTTGAAAGCTTTTATCTAATTTAATAAGTGTAGATTTCATAGAATCAAAGCGAGTGTTATCTAAATTTAACAAAACTCATATAGTAATTAGTATGTACCAGGAACTATTCTTAACATTCTATTATTAACACTAACTTACTCTTTATTTAAACAAAAACAGAAATAGTACGGACCTAACAGAAGCAGAAGGTATTAAGAAGAGGTGGCAAGAATACACAGAAGAACTATACAAAAGAGATCTTCATGACCCAGATAACCACAATGGTGAGATCACTCACCTAGACAGAGCCAGACATCCTAGAATGTGAAGTCAAGTGGGCCTTAGAAAGCATCACTACGAACAAGCTAGTGGAGGTGATGGAATTCCAGTTGAGCTATTTTAAATCTTGAAAGATGATGCTGTGAAAGTGCTGCCCTCAATATGCCAGCAAATTTTGGAAAACTCAGCAGTGGCCACAGGACTGGAAAAGTCAGTTTTCATACCAATCTCAAAGAACGGCAATGCCGAAGAATGCTCAGACTATCACACAGTTGCACTCATCTCACACACTAGCAAAGCAATTTTCAAAATTCTCCAAGCCATGCTTCAACAGGATGTGAACTGTGAACTTCCAGATGTTCATGCTGGTTTTAGAAAAGGCAGAGGAACCAGAGATCAAATTGCCAACATCCGCTGGATCCTGGAAAAAGCAAGAGAGTTCCAAAAAAACATCTACTTCTGCCTTATTGACTATGCCAAAGCCTTTGACTGTGTCGATCACAATAAACTGTGGAAAATTCTGAAAGAGATGGGAATACCAGACCACCTGATCTACCTTCTCAGAAATCTGTATTTAGGTCAGGAAGCAACAGTTAGAACTGGACATGGAACAACAGACTGGTTCCAAATAGGAAAAGGAGTACATCAAGGCTGTATATTGTCATCTTGCTTATTTAACTTATATGCAGAGTACATCATGAGAAATGCTGGACTGGAAGAAGCACAAACTGGAATCAAGATTTCCAGGAGAAATATCAATAACTTCAGATATGCAGATGACACCACCCTTATGGCAGAAAGTGATGAAGAAATAAAGAGTCTCTTGTTGAAAGTGAAAGAGGAGAGTGAAAAAGTTGGCTTAAAGCTCAACATTTAGCAAACTAAGATCATGGCATCTGGTCCCATCACTTCATGGCAAATAGACGGGGAAACAATGGAAACAGTTACAGAATTTATTTTTTTGGGCTCCAAGATCACTGTGGATGGTGACTGCAGCCATGAAATTAAAAGACGCTTGTTCCTTGGAAGAAAAATTATGACCAACCTAGACAGCATATTAAAAAGCAGAGACATTACTTTTCCAACAAAGATCCATCTAGTCAAAGCTATGGTTTTTCCAGTGGTCATGTATGGATGTGAGAGTTGGACTATAAACAAAGCTGAGCCCTGAAGAATTAATGCTTTTGAAGTGTGGTGTTGGAGAAGACTCTTGAGAGTCCCTTGGCCTGCAAGAGATCCAACCAGTCCATTCTAAAGGAGACCAGTCCTGAGTGTTCATTGGAAGGACTGATGCTGAAGCTGAAACTCCAATACTTTGGCCACTTGATGTGAGGTCTTTTCATTTGAAGAGACCCTGATGCTGGGAAAGATTGAAGGCAGGAGGAGAAGGGGACGACAGAGGATGAGATGGTTGGATGGCGTCAGTGAGTCAATGGACATGAGTTTGAGTAAGCTTCGGGAGTTGGTGACAGACAGGGAGGCCTGGTGTGCTGCAGTCCGTGGGGTCGCAAAGAGTCAGACATGACTGAGCGTCTAAACTGAAGTGACTCTTTATTTAAAATGCCAATGGGAAAGCAGTGGGCCAGAGAGATTCCCCACAATTAAATAAACTAGAGCACGGCAGGACCAGAAGTGCAACCCAGGCAGGTGGGTTCCGGAACAGGGCTCTTGAACACAGTGGCAGCCTGGCTCTCCCATGCTAAACTGTTGATAACATTAATTTACGACCGTATTCAAGTGACCCTAGGCAAGTATTAAGTGCTGACCAGGAACCAGACACTTTACCCAAATGATCTCAGATCTTTAGCACACCACTGAGAGGCAGTTTCTATCATCTTCAGGTCACTGGCAATGCCCAGAGCTTGAGATGTGAGACACGCTAGGCTGGAGCTTTCAGCCGAGGTCTGAACGGCTTTAAAGCCCAGGTACTTTCCGTTCTCCAAGACTGCCTCCTTATGGCACCTTGGGAGTAGCACTGGGACTCTTCTCTTTTCAGAACTCTTTTTCCCTAGGATCTATTTGCATTGAAAAATGCTACAAGAATACTCATAATTAAATAAGGCAGGTAGAACAGAGGCATGCATGCCCACACCCATGCCAACAGGCACCTACAGCTTAACCTGTAGGAACAGGCTCTTCAGCAAAGACCGTTTCTCGAGAGGAGGAACTACAGTCCATTCATCCTGTGTTCTCAGAGTCTGAGACAGTGTTTAGATAAAGTTGGTGCTCAGTAGAATTCTGAATGAAGTAACTATGAAGGCATATCCACATTCCTTTAATGTAGGAATTTCTGTTTAAGATAAATGTCGGGAAACACATGAGTACAAGTTATTATGCAGCTGCTTCCAGGACAAGGGAACCACCGATAACTTGGTTCCTAAAGTCAAGTTCTAGTGAAAACTGCAACTCCTAGCACCACTTTCTTAAAACCCCAAATCAAAGTTACATATGCCTTCAAATCTATCAGCAAATGAAATCAACTCTAAACAACAGCAAACTAAGTTATCATTAGGAGAGTGTCCATCTACATTTCACTTACTCTGAGCCAAACATCCTCTTCAGTTCTGTTCAGTCACTCAGGTGTGTCCAACTCTTTGCGACCCCATGAACTGCAGCACACCAGGCCTCCCTGTCCATCACCAACTCCCGGAGCCTGCTCAAACTCATGTCCATCAAGTCGGTGATGCCATCCAGCCACCTCATCCTCGGTCGTCCCCTTCTCCTCCTGCCCTCAATCTTTCCCAGCATCAGGGTCTTTTCAAATGAGTCAGCTCTTCACTCTTATCAGAAGTCTTCAGTTCAGTTCAGTCCAGTCACTCAGTCGTGTCCAATTCCTTGTGACCCCATGAATCGCAGCACGCCAGGCCTCCCTGTCCATCCCCATCTCCTGGAGTTCACTCAGACTCACATCCATCGAGTCAGTGATGCCATCCAGCCACCTCATCCTCGGTCGTCCCCTTCTCCTCCTGCCCCCAGTCCCTCCCAGCATCAGGGTCTTTTCCAATGAGTCAGCTCTTCACTCTTATCAGAAGTCTTACCAGTGCTGTAAGGCTTCATTTCCTTTGTGTTTCTTGTAAAAAATTAATAAACGGAAACCTGAAGTACAGCCCGGAGGCCCGCAGGGGACGCCCTCACACCCAGGGACCAACAGGAGGGAGAAGGATTCCTCCTTCCCGGCAAGGTCTCAGCCAGTGAAAAGCCGTGGGCTCTGTTTACCACCGTCCTCCCGGCTTCCACTTCCCCTCTGTGAAAGCGTTTCCCTTTCTCTGTCATCTCGGACCTGCCTGGCATATGGCTTGCCATGGTTACAGACCCCAAGTTACAATTCTCTGCTGATCCTGAGTAAACCCGTCTTTGTTGGAGAAACATCTGGCAGGCTATCTCAGGTCAACACACTACAGATGAAAGGATACGTGTATTTCTTAAAGGAACTCGGGAAAATGAAGAGGGTGAATGGTAAAGGAAAGAAATCGAACAAAGCACTGGTTAAACGTCTTATCTTTGTCCACACATGAATATAGCTGTCTTAGAAATAATACATTTTATTTATAAAAATCAAATATACACAGTTGTATTTATATGGAATGCAGACTGACCATATTATGCGATGCCATGGAAGTCTGTGTACATGTGTGCATACACACACTCCTTAGAGGCCATCGACTTGGAAATGGTTTGTTCTCAAAGTCTATTTTTAGGTCAGCTTTTGGCCGCCGGATCATACGTTCTCTTTGAAATCAAATAGGTAAGTTGGAGTTGTGGGAATGGAAATATACGAGGCACAGTTTCTCCTCTGCAAGGAGACAATGGTATATTCTCATCATGTACTAAAAAAGACAAATATATATAAATAGTATTAGAAGGAATTCAAAGTGGGAAAGGAAGGAAGCTTCTTTATGTAGCCAGGGCATGAAACACACAGAACTCAGCTCAACATTGGCCACTGGCCTTATAGTTCAGTGGGTCCATCCCAAGCCCCATTGTAGCTCTGGGGTTAGTCACAGAGTTCTCTGGGAGACACGGAAGAAGACGGGAGGTCACTCTCCAACCCAGCTTAGAGGAACCGTGCATTAAGATAAGCTCACCAAAAAGCTGACTTTACAACAAAGAGCATGGCAGGAAAACACCCTAGTGCTTTGTTCATGCAAATGGCTGTTCCACCAGTTAAATCCTCAGTTGCTTCTCCCATCATTTTTTTTCTGTGATTTTATTTATTTTCCAAAATTTTAATAGTCACTTAAAAAGCTTAGGTAACAATAAACAGTTACGTGGTGAATTCCGCTGAAAAGAATTAGCTAGGAAACACCATGTAAGCATCTGCTGCTGCTGCTATCCAATAAAAGGAGTTGAAATGAAGCATTCAAACATGCAAACAATTGTTTAAACCTAAACATCAGGAATAAGGTCCTTAAGTCGCTCATCACTTTTAATTTCAGTATTTGAGATGTACCCTTCCCCTCAACAAAACAAAGCCAGAACTGAAATAATTTCTAACCTTTAATAATGAATAATAATGAAACACGTGAAATCTCATTTTACTAAGCACAACACTGAGTATCAAATGAGACAGAATAGAAAGTCCAGAAATAAACCCACGCATTTATGCCAATTAACTGACAACAAAGAAGGCAAGCATATACAACGGAGAAAAGACAGTCTCTTCAACACGTAGTGCTGGGAAAACTGGCCAGCTGCATGTGAAAAATGCAAATAGATCGTTCTCTAACACCATATATAAAAATAAACTCAAAATGGATTAAAGACCTAAATGTAAGTCTGGATACCAGAAAATTCTGAGGAAAACATAAGTAGAACAGTCTTTGACATAAATTAGAGCCGTATGTTTCTGGATCCATCTCCTAAACAAAGGAAGTAAAAGCAAAAAATAAACAAACGGGACCAATTAAACTTAGAAGCTTTTGCACAGAAAAGGAAACCGTCAACAAAGTGAACAGAACCTACTGAGTGGGAGAAAATGCTTGTAAATGATATGACAGGTAAGAGGCTAACATGCTACACATGTGAATAGCTCCTACAGCTCAACATAAAAAACACATAAAAAACATGGAGAGTACAGACAGAAGAACCCAATTAAAAAACTGGTGGAGAAACTGAACAGACATTTTCCCAAAAAGGAAACGCAGGTGGCGAATAGGCACAGGAAAAGATGCTCAGCACCACCAGCATCAGGGAAATGCAGATCAGAGCGACAGTGAGAGGCCCATCAGAATGGCTAGCGTCAAAAAGAACAAAAGGAACAAGTGCCGGCAAGAACAAGGAGAACAGACAGCCCTCATGCACTGTTGCTGGGAATGTAAAGGGTGCAACCACAGTAAAGGCCGTATGGGGTTTCTCAACAAACCAAAAACAGAACTCCCATACATTCCAGAAATTCCATTCCTGGGTATGCATCCAAAAATCCCCCAAACACGAATTATAAAGATAGACACATCCCAATATTCATAGCAGTGTTATTTACAACTGCCAAGACACAGAGGCAACTTGTGTCCATCAACAGATAAATGGATGAAGGTGCGCCTCTCACTTCACCTAAGGAATACTATACAGCTGTAAAAAGAATGAAATCGTGCCACTTGCAGCAATATGGCTGGACTTAGCATCATACTGAGTGGAGCCAGTCAGAAAGAGAAAGACAAAACCCTAAGACACCACTTATATGTGGAATCGAAAAAAATGTAACAAACTAGTGAGCATAACAGAAATGAAGCAGACTCACAGAGAGAACAAACTAGTGATTATCAGTGGGGACCGGGAAGGTAGGAGGGGCAACAGAAAGGTAGGGGATTAAGAGGTACAAACTGCTGTATAAAATAAGCTGCAAGGATATACTCTATAACACGGAGAGAACAGACAATATTTTAAAATAACTGTAAGTGGAATATAACCTTTAAAATCATGAATCACTATGTTATACACCTGTAACTTCCCTAATGCATCAACTATATGACAATAAATGAAAAACAGAATGACTAGAGAGCTGAAAAGCCCCTGATGCTGGGAGGGATTGAGGACGGGAGGAGGAGGGGACGACAGAGGATGAGATGGCTGGATGGCATCCCCGACTCGATGGACATGAGTTTGGGCAAGCTCCGGGAGCTGGTGATGGACAGGGAAGTCTGGCGTGCTGCAGTCCACGGAGTCACAAAGAGTTGGACAACTGAACAACAGCAAAAATAGAACTGAAGCACAGTTTTAAAGAAAGACCTCCTGCTCTCCTTTTAGCTATTCCATTTTTTCCCAAAGGAAATAAATATCTAAGAAAATTAAAAAAAAATTGACTTGTGATACATGGCTGAGGAGTTTTCAAGTTGACTTCCCAAAGCTGTATCATGCCACCGATTTGAAAGAAGCCTGATGAAAAATACTTTTGTGTGTTTGTGAGTGGATATTATGTATGAGTACAAAGCAAGAAGGAATCTTCAAGAAAAATAAAAGTGGATTCAAAGCTCTGTCTTCATCGAGATGATTCATTTTCTGTACCTTTTCATCACACTGGCCTACTCACAGAAGCTGGCACCAAGAAACCAACTCATTCTGCTTGAAAGTCTCGCTGTAAAGGATTTTCATTTGTATGAAGTATTTAATCTATAATTCAGCAATCTATATAAACAGTCTCTTCTGTTCATTTGGATCTCTGCCATGATAATATTCAGTGTTGTTAATATTACAACAGCTGGTCATCAATATCATTAACAGAACCAAAGTGTGTTAAACTGCTTTCAAACCTGTGGTGTTCTCTTTGAAGCTGTGTAGAAGTGGAAAATACTACTTCAATACATGGGAAAAGCCATCCATGTGCTTTGGGACCAAACACATCCATCATTTGGCTCAGTGAATCAGAAAGGTCCTGCAGACATCAGTGCAAACACTTAATGTGACTGATTGGCAGAGACAGAGCCATGTAAAAAGTCAGCCCATCTAATTCCTCATTCTTTTATGCACTTGGCTTACAACTGTCAGTGCAGCAAATTGCATTGTTTCATAAAGAGCCTTTTTGCTCCCAAACTCTTTACACACCAACAGTCTTTTGAAAGCAATTTTTCAGCCTCAGATGACATCGTATCTCTCTTTATTATCTCAGCTTCCTGACCTACCTGCCATGCCCGTGAGGCCACCCAAGATGGGCGAATGCCAGGCTGCAGGAAGAGCCGAGAGGAGCTACCCTGCGTCTGAGGTCAGGGGCAGCGGCCCATAGGAGCTACCCCACGTCCGATGTCAGGGGCAGTGGCTGGGAGGAGACACCCCACATCCAAGGTCAGGGACGGCTGGGAGGAGCTACCCCACGCCGAGGTCAGGGGCAGCAGCTGGGAGGAGACACCCCGCGTCCGAGGTCAGGGGTGGTGACCTTGAGGAGCCACCCCAAGCCCGAGGCCAGGGGCGGCAACTGGGAGGAGCCACCCACACCCAAGTCCAGGGCTAGCAGCCGGGAGGAGCAACCGAGAAGTGGTGGCTGCGCAGGCATAGGAGGGCCTAGAGGAGCTATCCCACGTTGAGGTCAGGAATGGTGGCAGTAAGGAGGTACCCCTTGTCCAAGGTAAGGAGCAGTGGCTGTGCTTTGCTGGAGCAGCCATGAAGAGATACCCCACGCCCAAGGTAAAAGAAACCCAAGTAAGATGGTAGGTGTTGCAAGAGGGCATCAGAAGGCAGACACACTGAAACCATAATCACAGAAAACTAGTCAATCTAATCACACTAAGACCACAGCCTTGTCTAACTCAATGAAAGCAAGCCATCCCTGCCGGGCAACCAAAGATGGGCGGATCATGGTGGAGAGGTCTGACAGAATGTGGTCCACTGGAGAAGGGAATGGCAAACCACTTCAGTATTCTTGCCTTGAGAACCCCATGAACAGTATGAAAAGGCAAAATGATAGGATACCAAAAGAGGAACTCCCCAGGTCATTAGGTGCCCAATATGCTACTGGAGATCAGTGGCGAAATAACTCCAGACAGAATGAAGGGATAGAGCCAAAGCAAAAACAATACCCAGTTGTGGATGTGACTGGTGATAGTAGCAAGATCCGATGCTGTAAAGAGCAATATTGCATAGGAACCTGGAATGTCAGGTCCATGAATCAAGGCAAATTGGGAGTGGTAAAACAAGAGATGGCAAGGGTGAACATCAACATTCTAGGAATCAGCGAACTATAATGGACTGGAATGGGTGAATTTAACTCACATAACCATTATATCTACTACTGCAGGCAGGAATCCCTCAGAAGAAATGGAGTAGCCATCATGGTCAGTGAAAGAATCCGAAATGCAGTACTTGGATGCAATCTCAAAAATGACAGAATGATCTCTGTTCAGACTGGTGATAGTAGCAAGATCCGATGCTGTAAAGAGCAATATTGCATAGGAACCTGGAATGTCAGGTCCATGAATCAAAGCAAATTGGGAGTGGTAAAACAAGAGATGGCAAAGAACGTCGACATTCTAAGAATCAGCAAACTATAATGGACTGGAATGGGTGAATTTAACTCAGATGACCATTATATCCACTACTGCGGGCAGGAATCCCTCAGAAGAAATGAAGTACCCATCATGGTCAACGAAAGAGTCCAAAATGCAGTACTTGGATGCAATCTCAAAAACGACAGAATGATCTCTGTTCGTCTCCAAGGCAAATCATTCAACATCACAGTTATCCAAATCTATGCCCCAACCAGTAACGCTGAAGAAGCTGAAGTTGAACAGTTTTATGAAGACCTACTAGATCTTTTAGAACTAACACCCAAAAAAGATGTCCTTTTCATTATAGGGGACTGGAATGCAAAAGTAGGAAGTCAAGAAACACCTGGAGTAATAGGCAAATTTGGCCTTGGAATGCGGAATGAAGCAGGCAAAGACTAATAGAGTTTTGCCAAGAAAATGCACTGGTCATAGCAAACACCCTCTTCCAACAACTTACCAGAGATTCAGTCAAAGGACTATGAGAGGTGTTAAGCAGAAACAAAAGCTCTGAATTTTTTTTCTTACAATTTTAATGGGCATGGAGAGGGCAATATTATCCTCCATATCTGTGCCAGAAGCTACTAGTTGTATTTCTGGGTCAGGAATTGACTCATAATCTTCAATAAAATAGGAATGACGAGGAAAACATTATTTTGGTGCACTTATTTGTCTCTATGCACTGTGATGAGCACTTTATGTACATTGTGTTATCTAAGAAGCATCAACAACCTCAACTTCAAGAAACCTCAACTTCAAGAATCCTCAGCTTCAGCCCAGGCACGTAGCACAGCTCTGATGTACAGAGCTCTGGTCAATATAGGAAGTCTCAATGGAAAGTCACAGTCAGTGAACATCTGTGGAATAGATGCTGATTTGGTATCTGTAAGGGTCATCCTCCAAGGTACCCCTCCAAAGTTCTCTCTCTCCTGGTATCCATGCCCTTGTATCATCTCTTCCATGTAGAATGAATATAATTGATCTGTGAAACCAGTTGAATATTGTAGAAAAGTCAGTTAAGGCTTTTCTACAATATTCAACTGGTTTCACAGATCATAAAAGACACTGCAGCTCTAATATTTTTTTTCTTCTTTCTTGAATCATTTGCTCTGTAAGAAGTCAGCTGCCATGAACACTCAAACAGCCCTATGGATAGGATATGTGATGAGGAACTCAGAGCTCCTGTCAAAAAGCCAGTGACAGATTGAGGCTTTCTGCCAACAGTCCTGTAAGTGAGCCATCTCAGAAGCAAATCTTCCAGCCCCAGTCAAGCCTTCAGCTGACTTCATCCTAGGCCAAAAATTTAACCTTAGCCTCATTAGTGATCTCAAGCCAGAATTACCCAAACTAGCTGGATTCTTGACCATAAAAAATGGTGGAAAGATAAATGTTTACTAGTTTAAGTAACCAAGTTTTGGAGTAATTTATTACATAGCAATAGATAATATTATTGATTGTGTTACTCTGGTACTTGGAAGTGGAGCATCAGAGTAACAAATAACTAAAAATATGGAAATGGCTTTGGAAAAGGCAGTGGACAAAAGCAGCAAAGACTCCGGACAGAGTATTAGTGTAAGCCTCATGTGTGGTGAACAGACTACCAGTAAAAGTCAGAATGTCTTTGAGGAAGGTATGAGTCAAGGCTGAAAGGAGATGTACAAAAAATCACTGGAAACTGGAGGAAAAGGGATACTGCTATACAGCATCAGCAGTTTAGTGACACTACTTCCTATGGTTATATAGGAAGCAGAAAATGTACCATGTAAAATGGGATGACCCAACCAATATCAATGCGGGTGTTTAATACATTGGATGTTTCCTGCCAGTTATAGTGAAATGTAAGCAGAGAGAGAGAGATACGCTAAAGGAAAGACAAACAAAAAGGAAAAAGGACCTTCTGCTTAGAAATCCCTAGTCTCTCCAGGTAACTGACAATGCTATAATTAAGAAATGGCTTCCAGGTGACGGTGAAGTCCAAGACATTTCCAGGAAAATATAGTCTTATAGATTTGATGTGGTGCCTCAAAGAACTGTTCAGTCACACAGTAGAGCTTCTAAGAAATTTTAGGGTGGATTTCCTCAGCGATTTCAGCAGAAATCCAAGTTAGAGAGGGACTTATCTCAGAAAAGATTTGCAGACATGCTTCCTGTCTAATAAGGAACATAGAAAATTTTTAGAACAATTATTTTGGCAGAAACACCACTACCCTGGACTGAATGGGGCAGAAACAGCACAAAATGAAAAAGGATTTGGTCTTTCAAAATTCAAGTTGCAGAGATCAGACTTGAAAGCTACACAGCTGCAAACCTGAGTTACCTCTCATGGAAAGTGATGACTCAGAGGGCAGAAACTAGAGCCTGGAGGGCAGATCTATGAACCACAGAGAGGTACAAACACATTCTAATGTAGCAGTTTCCAAAATGTGCCTGGTTAGGTTTCAGGCCACTGGCACTTGTGTGCCTCCTGTTTTCTACCTTTTTAAACAGGAGTTTCTCTAGCTGTTACCTTATGTATCTCTCACCATTGTCTGTTCAGTGTACTAGAGGGGAAAAAAAAACCAAACTTGCCTTTTTAGGTTCATAAATGTTCATATAAAGCACAATTGTACTCAAGGAGTTATTCTTGAAAAATTATACCTGAGCATCTTTACCTGGGCAAGACTTAGATGATGGGATTCTGGACTTCAATCTGAAATTGTAGCTGGTTGAGACTGTAGGGGGTGCTGGGAGGCGTGTGAGTGCATTTTGCATATGGAAGAGACATGAATCATCGGGGGCTAAAAGGCAGACTAGCTGTTGGCCTCCAAAGTTGTCCCCAATGTTCCCTGACTCATATATTTTATTTATGTGTATATGTATATATGTGTGTGTGTGTGTGTGTGTGTGTGCACTTAGTCACTCAGTTGTGTCTGACTCTTTACAACTCATGGACTGTAGCCCACCAGGCTCCTCTGTCCATGGGGATTCTCCAGGTAAGAATACTAGAGTGGGTCACCATGCCCTCCTTCAGGGGATCTTCCCAACCCAGGGATCGAACCCAGGTCTCCTGCATTGCAGGCAGATTGTTTACTGCCTATATACTGTCAATACCATATATATAATATATATATATCAATACCATATATATATAATATATATATCTCAATATCATATATATATATATATCTATATATCTCAATACCATATATATATATAATTTTATATATATATATGATGCTAGTAGTAAAGAATCCACCTGCCAATGCAGGAGATGCAAGATTCACAAGTTCAGTTCCTGAGTCGGGAAGATCCCCTCAAGTAGGAAGTGGCAACCCATTCCAGTATTCTTGCCTGGAAATGTCCACGAACAGAGGAGCCTGGCAGGCTACAGTACATGAGGCTATAAAGAGTCGGATACAATGGAGTGCACATGTACACACACACACACACACACACACACACATAATTTAACCATTATAAAGGATGTACAGGGCACAAATTATACTTTCTAAAGTCTAAACAATCAATAATACAATAAATCAGGTTTTGATTTGTAGTGCTTACTGATATCTACATATAAATGCTTCCACCATGACTGATTTCAAGCAACCAACATAATGTCACTGAATTCAGAGATAGGATGAGACTGATATAGGCTATAGGTCACAGCAATGTATTATTTCCTCCATAAAGATATAAAAGACCTAAAGAACCATGAGGGCATCAATAAAGGAAAAAATGGAGTGAGTACTTTTGAGGATTTATTACCTTAACTTTTAGTACATTTATCAAAAATACATTTTACAAAGTTTAATTTTTAATAATGGTGGTTTTTAACAATTGGCTTGCAAAATTCTTAGATGTTAACAATTAGCTTTTAAAAGCAATAATGAGCCAGCTTCAGCTCACCACTGAACTGAGGCTCCTGTCACCAGCCCTGCACATGAACCATCTTGGAAGCAGAACCTCAGCCCCACTCAAGCCTTTGGATGACTGAAGCCCCACCTAACATTTCCATTGCAACCTCATGAAGAACCTTGAGCCAGAAGCATTCAGCTGAGATACCTATGAATGCCTGACCTATATACTCTGTGAGATACTAAATGTTTACTATTTAGTCCACAAAATGTTGAGGCAATTTGTCACTCGGTAACAGATAATAATATATCAACAGCTGCTGCAGCCATGAGAGACATTGCCTCCTTGAAGCAAAGGATTAAAGGAGGGAAATGGGGAGTCCCAGATAAGTAAGAGTAAGATTTCATGGGGTACCTGTGGCACATCTGTAAGTAACCCAAAACTATTTGAAGTAAATTTATGAGGAATTGGAGTTTTTCCTGGGTTGCATTTTAGTCTCATATTACCAATGAAGTAGCTGAGACTCAGAGAAACTGCAGATCTAAAAGCACATAGCCAATAAGCCAGAAAAAGGTAAAACCAGGATTTAAACCCAAATCTAAGTCTGTGCTCTTGCAGGGAGACCTTAAGAAGGCCACTAGTGTTTAGAACACTTTATTGTTTATGAATAATTCGATGCCCACCTAATCTGATGAGGGAAGGGATTATTATTTCTACTTTAAATTTTTCAAAATTGAGATTTGTATAGTTAATAATCAGAGCTGAAATGAGAAAATCTGCAAACCTCTAGTATAGCATTCCCAAAAGTTCATTTGAATATAAAATATGATCATGTGCACAATTAAGTATTTAAATTTGGCAGTATAGAACTGGAGAAGAAAATGGCAACCCATTCCAGTATTCTTGCCTGGAGAATCCCAGGGACAGAGGAGCCTGGTGGGCTGCCATCTATGGGGTCGCATAGAGTCAGACAAGACTGAAGTGACTTAGCAGCAGCAGTATAGAAAAATAAAATTGAGAATTCATTTGTATAGTTAATAATCAGAGCTGAAATGAGAAAATCTGCAAACCTCTAGTATAGCATTCCCAAAAGTTCATTTGAATATAAAATATGATCATGTGCACAATTAAGTATTTAAATTTGGCAGTATAGAACTGGAGAAGAAAATGGCAACCCATTCCAGTATTCTTGCCTGGAGAATCCCAGGGACAGAGGAGCCTGGTGGGCTGCCATCTATGGGGTCGCATAGAGTCAGACAAGACTGAAGTGACTTAGCAGCAGCAGTATAGAAAAATAAAATTGAGAATTCAGGAGCCTTGTTATATTTTACTAGTCTTTGTAGTTTACAGTTAGAGGCAAGGATACATAACTAAAGCAAGCCTCTATGGTCAATAAATGCAGACAATATTCTTAAGATTTATTAAAATTTGTATTTGTTCAAAATCAAATTTCTTTTGGGCCTTATCCAATTATGACCCAGTACCTATAGGCTTCTACTAATTTGCATGATTGCCTCATACAATATTAAAATACTTCCAAGCTCTTTAAATTATTCCCTTTAATAGTTTTCTATATGCAGTTAAAATGAACAGTAACATGGCTTTGTTTTCCAGATGTCATTTCATGTGCCTGAATAATTCTACCAAACTTTAGTGATTACATCAATACATGATAGCAAAGAACAAACACCAAATTTAACTTGGAACAATTTTAACAAATCCTGTATTTTCTATTAAGCAGTTACTGTTGGGTTTCCCAGGTGGCACAGTGGTTTAAAAATCCACCTGCCAATGCAGGAGACTCAAGAGATGGGTCAGAACGATCCCCTGGAGAAGGAAACAGCAATCCACTCAAGCATTCTTGCCTGGTAAATTCGATCCCTAGGTCGGGATGATCCCCTGAAGAAGGGACTGCCGACCCACTCCAGTATTCTTGCTGGAGAATCACATGGACAGAGGAGCCTGATGGGCTACAGTCCATGGAGTCACAAAGAGTCAGAGCAGACTGAGCACACATGTGCAGGCACAGCAGGGAGAGTGGTGGAAGCTCCATTAAAAAGACCTAGAAATTGAAAGACTGAGAGGTTCTCTGGGGCTAAGTTTGAGGAACATAAACCAAATGTCGAGCCTGAGAGGTGGCCTGTAAATGTGAGGGTTAGAGCAACAGGATGAACTCAAAATCCATCAGGAATACCAGAATGTGGCTGCAGTTCCATTAACATGATGCGAGCCGAGTCAGAGGAAAAGGTATCTAATCAACTATAATGTATTTGTAGGAGAGGAAGGTTTCAACAGAACAGTACAAGTCTTATCTTCATAAGAATCTGGGGAAAGGGAAGTAAAGATTCACTGATGCAGGAGAGTATGTAGGCATCAAATACCTCCAGACAAAAGCTAGAGAATGGACCCTTTCCAGAAATAAAATCGTCCCCTTTTGGAT
>SJXQ01010368.1:0-70979 GCA_006408695.1 Aepyceros melampus
AAATTTGCCTGTTACTCCAGGTGTTTCTTGACTTCCTACTTTTGCATTCCAGTCCCTTACTATGAAAAGGACATCTTTTTGGGGTGTTAATTCTAAAAGATCTTGTGCTGCTGCTACTGCTAAGTCACTTCAGTCATGTCCGACTCTGTGTGACCCCATAGATGGTACCCCACCAGGCTCCCCTGTCCCTGCCCAGGCAAGAACACTGGAGTGGGTTGCCATTTCCTTCTCCAATGTGTGAAAGTGAATCGTTCAGTCGTGTCTGACTCTTAGCGACCCCTTGGACTGCAGCCTACCAGGCTCCTCTGCCCATGGGATTTTCCAGGCAAGATTACTGGAGTGGGGTGCCATTGCCTTAGGTCTTCATAAAACTGTTCAACTTCAGTTTCTTCAGCATTACTGGCTGGGGCATAGACTTGTATTACTGTGCTATTGAATGGTTTGCCTTGGAGATGAACAGAGATCATTCTGTCATTTTTGAGACTGCATCCAAGTACTGCATTTCGGACTCTTTTGTTGACCATGATGGCTACTCCATTTCTTCTGAGGGATTCCTGCCCACAGTAGTAGATATTATGGTCATCTGAGTTAAATTCACCCATTCCAGTCCATTTTAGTTCGCTGATTCCTAGAATGTCGACGTTCACCCTTGCCATCTCTTGTTTGACCACTTCCAATTTGCCTTGATTCATGGACTGACATTCCAGGTTCCTATGCAATACTGCTCTTTACAGCATCGGATCTTGCTTCTATCACCAGTCACATCCATAACTGGGGATTGTTTTTGCTTTGGCTCTATCCCTTCATTCTTTCTGGAGTTATTTCTCCAGTGAGCTCCAGTAGCATATTAGGCACCTAATGACCTGAGGAGTTCCTCTTTTGGTATCCTATCATTTTGTCTTTTCATACTGTTCATGGGGTTCTCAAGGCAAGAATACTGAAGTGGCTTGCCATTCCCTTCTCCAGTGGACCACATTCTGTTAGATCTCTCCACCATGACCCGCCCATCTTGGGTTGCCCCACAGGCATGGCTTGGTTTCATTGAGTTAGACAAGGGTGTGGTCCTAGTGTGATTAAATTGACTAGTTTTCAGGCCCGGTGGCTTGGAGGAGCAACCCGAGGAGTGGTGGCTGCGCATGCACAGGAGGGCCTAGAGGAGCTATCGCACGTTGAAGGTCAGGAATGGTGGCGATAAGGAGATACCCCTCATCCAAGGTAAAGAGCAGTGGCTGTGCTTTGCTGGGGCAGCCGTGAAAAGATACCCCACGCCCAAGGTAAGAGAAACCCAAGTAAGATGGTAGGTGTTGCAAGAGGGCATCAGAGGGCAGACACACTGAAACCATACTCACAGAAAACTAGTCAATTTTATCACATCTTAGATATCTCAAACAAATGTTGAAACCTTTATGACCTCTAATTTTTATTTTCTGGGTCTCTTCAAAGCATGCAGGGTTCACCAAGGAAAAGACAGTGTTTAATGGCACCAACACCTTTAGTATAAGTAAGATAACTAAATAGAGATCCAAAAGACTGAAACCTAATTCCTGAGATTTCTGTACTCCAGAATATCTGGTTTATATGTATACTTATTCAATGTATTCTCAACTTTTACCAGAAGCTTGAAATTACAAAATGAGTCATTATTTGAATCTCCAACCTCTCCTTCTTTATCTTCTTATTCCCCTTTACCTGAAAATGTCAAATGCCCTAGGATAAGATGCTTTATGGGCAGTAAAATGTATTAAAATAAAATTTAATCAAAGATCATAGCATTGTCATAAGTATACATAAAGGGAAATAAATTTATAAAATAGATAAAATAATATAGACATTAATAAGTAACAAAGTTGATATTTCAATTCAGTAGGTAGGCAAAGATAATTTTAAAATAAACTGTGATGAGATAACTAACTTTGCCTATGGCAGAAAACAGAGATTTACCTTCAACAAGTAACAAATCACATTTTAGATTGATTAGTGATTTAAATACAAAATATGAAATAATAAAGCTTGTAGTTGCAATTAATCAGAGAAGGCAATGGCACCCCACTCCAGTACTTTTGCCTGGAAAATCCATGGATGGAGGAGCCTGGTAGGCTGCAGTCCATGGGGTCGATAAGAGTCGGACACGACTGAGAGACTTCACTTTGACTTTTCACTTTCATGCATTGGAGAAGGAAATGGCAACCCACTCCAGTATTCTTGCCTGGAGAATCCCAGGGATGGGGAAGCCCGGTGGGCTGCCGTCTATGAGGTCACACAGAGTCGGACATGACTGAAGCGACTTAGCATCAGCAGCAGCAGCAATTGCAATTAATAAGAAAACTCAGAAGAAAAAAATATTTACTTGGAAACTGTAGCATAAGAAATGTTTGAACAACTAAGGCTTAGTAAAACTATGCTTTGGTGAAAGCCTACCAAAAAAGTAAGTGATCTTAAATGGCAAATTCACATAGGAAAGAAATCCACTTGAAAATTAGAAATAAATGGGTCTAAGAATTAGATGATGGTGAGGGTGCTGCTTTGGTTTATCACTTCATTGTTTTAACCAAGGACATTATCCTTAAGCTATCTTCATTTCTTAGTCTTTATGAATTGTCATAATATTCTGATGCTCTCACATTGCCTTCCAGTGCCTTCCTTCTAAATTGTTTCTTCATAAGTTTAAATCTTCCTAAAGAATATAATTGCCAACATTTTCACAATATAATTGGTAAAATTTGAACATTAAAATAGTACATCCATCACTGAATCTTATCCACTGGTACTCAAGAGCAATTTGATATATGCTGCTGCTGCTGCTGCTGCTAAGTTACTTCAGTCGTATCAGACTCTGTGCAACCCCATAGACAGCAGCCCACCAGGCTCCGCTGTCCCTGGGATTCTCCAGGCAAGAACACTGGAGTGGGTTGCCATGAAAGTGAAAAGTGAAAGTGAAGCCGCTCAGTAAGTGTTTGACTCTTCATGGCCCCATGGACTGCGACCTACCAGGTTTCTCCGTCCATGGGATTTTCCAGGCGAGAGTACTGGAGTGGGTTGCCATTGCCGTCTCCGTGATATAAGCTAGCATCCTTTAAAAATATACAAGTCAAACGGTGTCCATGAATTCTTTTTCTCTTTCAAAGGTATTTCTATTTTATAGCTACCATGAAATTTTATCCCTCATATTGCATTTTTCTATGCTTAAACACTGTTGCTGCTGCTAAGTCACTTCAGTCATGTCTGACTCTGTGTGACCCCATAGACAGCAGCCCACCAGGCTCCCCCGCCCGTGGGATTCTCCAGGCAAGAACACTGGAGTAGGTTGCCATTTCCTTCTCCATAAACGCTGTTACTGATCATTATATTACTCCGAAACAGAAAAATCTATTAAAAGATGAATATAATTTTAACTATTTCTGGTATGTGTTTTGTATTTCAAGGGTCTCCCCCCTCCCCCAGTTTGAATTGTTTTTGAGTTTAATAGTAGCAAGTGACCAATAAAATGTAAAGATGTAATTTTTGAGAAGCATTTAGTATATGAAAAGAAAATTTGTATTTGAACTTAATAAGAAGGATAGCACTTTTTTCCTAGCACTTTTGTCTGTGAGTGAAAGCTTCCAGAGGTTGCAATGAGAAGACTTCCATAGAAGTGTTATCAGAAATTTACAGAGAGGGGATGTGAAATCAGATAAAAGCAAATGTTCTGTAGGTCCCACCGAGATTTGAACTCGGATCGCTGGATTCAGAGTCCAGAGTGCTAACCATTACACCATGGGGCCTTCCTGTACGAGTACCTTCTAAATTCTTTGATTATATAATTCTTCCTCCCTAAGAACCTTGATGTGGTTTTCTAAAGGGTAGAAATACATTTTGCATTTCCTCCTCTAGGATTAAGTCATGAACCCTTACCTGTCACATGCCTGTATCTATCTTCTAAGCCAGACTCGACTGGAAAACATTGCTTCTCTGATGTTGGGAATCGTCCTCTCCACCCACCCATTCTCAGGGAGTGCTCGGTTTTATGATAACCATTTTGTACTGTTACTTCACCCAAGGCTCACAGTTGTCCTACGAGATGGGGATCATTATCGCTATTTTACGGATGAATAACCTGAGGCAGAGACCTAGTGTCTTTTACCCTTCTCTCTCAGATTCTATTACTTCACGGAAAACCGTCTTTTTCTAGGGTGGTAAGCTGAAGCTCCAACACTTTGGCCACCTGTTGCAAAGAACTGACTCATTGAAAAAGACCCTGATGCTGGAAAGATTGAAGGCAGAAGGTGAAGGGGATGACAGAGGATGAGATGGTTGGATAGCATCACGGACTCGATGGGCACGTGTTTGAGCAAGCTCCAGGAGTTGGGGATGGACAGGGAAGGCTGGCGTGCTGCAGTCCATGGGGTGACAAAGAGTCGGACACGCCTGAGCAAGTGAACTGAACTTATCTACCTCTTTTGCTGACGCATTATGGAAAGATTTACCAGAGTCGCAGACGAGACACTGACATTTAAGGAAAATGGAATTAAACATGCTTGGAAGATGGGATTGGAGTAAGATCCCCGCAGCCCTGGGAGCACAAGGCGGAGCCGGGGAGGTGAGGGGAAAAGGGACTGAAAGGCCCTCGAGAGTCTTCCTAGGACCGAGTCCAGCCCCACGGTCCTACTTTCACCAACAGAAAATATGCAGAGACTCCCAAATGGACACAGAAGTTTCCCCTGCTGCCGCAACTGTTTCCCGCACACACATCGGCGTCCACACTTGGTGAAAACCTGCAAGGCAATCAGTTTCTGTGATGGGTCTTGTGAATATTCTGAGTCGCATTCTAATCCAGTATCTCCACAAACTCCTCGGGCTGGTTTTTCGCGGGCAAAGATACCCAGCACAAGTTTGGCAGTGAGTACCCAGCGATTTCTTTAGCGGTACTGGGGAGTCTAGCTTTGCTCCAAAGTTTCCTGGAATTCGACGCCCGTCGGATGAGACTGACCTAGCCGAAATACTTTCATGGTTTGCAGGTTGGGATTGCGTTCCAGGATTTCAGATTTTAAACTGGAGGCGGGTTTCGGGGTCCGTGCGCCTCTAGTGGATTTAGACCATGAAGCGCAACTCCCACTACCTGGGTGGGGAAAGAAAAAAAAAATCACCAAAAACAAAAGGCCAGGTTTCTTGCAGGATTCCTTTACAGAAGGATTTTTTTTCAGGGTGGCTTTTACTGGACAAAATCTTTAAACTGGTTCTTTTCTAGAATGCTGGGTTGGGAGTTTCCCTCTAGAACAGGTGAAGAATGGCCAAGGACTGTTCCTTGTTTGCATAGAGTGGGTAGAAGACCCTCAAGAGAGAGGGTAAAGATCCACCATTGGAGATCCGAAACTGTCAAAACCTGGCGGGTACAAGAAAAATGTCCTTACAAAGGAGACACTTTTAAACCTGAGTGGGGAGAACTCAGGTAGATTCCTCTTCCATCGGCATAACTTAGTCAGCAACGGATACACCAGCCAGATGAGGTTTTCCACGCCCCAGAGAGTAGTCCCAATGGCCTTGACTCTGTGTGGTTCCTGGTATGTTAGCAAAAGTGCACTGCGTGAGGAAGAGGCCTCGACCTGTGCAGCAGCGGTGCCCCGTGTAGCAGAGAAAAGGCCTGTACTTCCCAGGGCAATATCCTCAGCTTTTCCAGACTCACGCCCTCAGGCGAACTGTGATGAGGACAGCAAGTGAAGCCCTTCGAACAAGGAATGAATAAAGTGCAGTGTTCAGAGGCTAGAGTCTCCTTCCTGCACCCCTAGAAAGGGAAAAAGAATGCCTTCAGATTAAATCCTCGCTTTCTGTGAGCGTTCACAAATCTTCAACTGGATGACAAATGTGTAATTAGTGCTTTTCAGCTGCTAGGCCCATGGCAGGCACTGGCCTTTCCCTAGCCAATAGATAACCAAAAGTAGGCACATCCAGACTTTAGGATGACAGGGCAAGCATGTAGTTAAAAAGAGACTTTCTTTTCAAATTCGGATTCAAAAGTGCAAAATTCGGTGCTCCTATTACATATCCTTCCTCAACTCCAAATTGAGCTACTGCTGTGGCCTCATTAAGACAAAGTCATGGTTGACATTCACCTTCAGGGAAGTTCCTGCTCCAGTCCTGGGCAAAGTCTGGTTCTCAGAGTTTACTGTAGACTTGGGATCATTGAAGGAAAAGAGTGAGAATGAATTTGGGAAAAAGTAGAGCAGAATGTTTTGGAACCAAACATGGACACAAGCTACCCTGGGTTCTGGGATGATCAAATCAGATTAGGTGAAACTTTATGCGCTCAGCAAGTTTTTCTTTTCTCTTTATTTAATTTACTTATTTTTGTTTGTTTCTTTTGGCCACATATCCTATGGGATCTCAGTTCCCCAACCAGGGATAGCCTGGAATTCTAACCATTAGGCAGCCAGGGAATTCTGCACTCAATATTTTTAAACTCCTAACAGGAGCCAGGGATTGTGGGACTGCGAAATGAAAGGTGAACAAAGCTACAGTACTGGTCTCTCCCCTGTCTAGAACAGGAGAGGGGGAGTTATTCAACAAGCAATTAAAACGTGAGGTGGTAGGAGAAGGGGACATTTGGGTGCTGAGGAAACAGATTGAGCACGCAAGCCTAGATAAGGGAGACAATGAAGGCCTGGGTAGGAAGGGCTGAAAGGTCTAAGTTAACATTTGAGGAATGAACAAAGAATCAGAACTGGAGGCAAAATGGAGGCCAAAACGTTTTGCTGGTAGTAAATACAGAAAGGAAAAGAAGATGGGTAGAAATAATTGTATCGTGGCTTGTGACTAGGAGATATTTTGGAGGGATGAGTGTGACAGGAACGGTGAAAATGAGGTTGGAGGTGTGGGCAGGTTAGGTTAGGTTTCAACAGTCATGAAAATGTGGGGAGCTGCCCTCAGCAAAGTGGAAAGAACTTGTCCTGTACTGGAATTCTCAAAGGTGATAGCAAGGGCTGCTTACTCATGGGTTGCTACCTACAGTTTGAAGAACAGTCCCACAGGATCAACTTTGTGCAGAGGTATTCCTAGCATAAGTCTAAGTAAGAATTGAAGGGATTTGCAGTTATGAAGGGAAGAGGTGGCCTGAAAGTGTTAAGCGCCCGGACTGCTAGTCCATCTATCGTGCTCTGCTCCAGTGGGCTCAGATGCCTCCTTTGAGCGCCCTCTGTGAAGAGCCCAGCCGCGAGAGAGAAGAGAACCGCCCCTAATCGCCTTCTAATCACAAATTTATCACGTCTCAGTTTAGACTCCCTTTTCCAGTTTTAAGGTAAAGTGGCCATTCTTTCAAAAACAAAGTTCTTTTGCTTGCTCACACAGATTTCTTTCTAGGAATAAAGCAAAGGGAGACAGCGGAGAGACGGCACCTTCGCATCCGGACCTAGGCAGACCTGGGCTCGGGTTAAAGGACCGGCAGCTTCTCCTGGTGGTGCTGGATTCTGAACACAGCTGCGCTCAGCAGCCGGTGGGGTCTGACTTCCCATCAAAGAAGACGCTGTTGCTATTGCTCGTTAATACTGACGCGTGGTGGGTTGGATTACAAAGGAAAAGGCTAGGTTAAGGGACGCGATTGCAGAAGTAAAAACAAATACGGAAATAACTAGGAAGGTCCCACCGAGATTTGAACTCGGATCGCTGGATTCAAAGTCCAGAGTGCTAACCATTACACCATGGGGCCCACAAGAAAGGATATTTGAAAAAGTATCTCTTGTGGCAAAGATTCATCTTTGAGGCACGCGATCCCAATGACCAAAATTTAAACAACGTGACCCCTCTAACCCCCCCAACAAAATTGTACCTTCTGGAGGGGTAATTTTGAAAATGTGTGGGTGTTTTGGTTGTCTTAATGGCTTATCTGAAGGAATCAACCCTGGGATTTCTTTGGAAGGAATGATGCTAAAGCTGAAGCTCCAGTACTTTGGCCACCTCATGCACAGAGGTGACTCATTGGAAAAGACCCTGATGCTGGGAGGGATTGGGGGCAGGAGGAGAAGGGGATGACATAGAATGAGATGGCTGGATGGCATCACTGACTCCATGGGCGTGAGTCTGAGTGAACTCCGGAAGTTGGTGATGGACAGGGAGGCCTGGCATGCTACGATTCATGGGGTCGCAAAGAGTTGGACACGATTGAGCAACTGAACTGAACTGAACTGAATCATAAATGGGTGCTGAATTTTGTCAAAAAGCTTTTTCTGCATCTATTGAAATGATCATACTTTTTTATCTTTCAATTTGTTAATATGGTGTATCACATTGATTGATTTTTATATATTTAAGAATTCTTGCATCATTGGAATAAACCCAACTTGATCATGGTGTATGAGCTTTTTGATGTGTTGCTGAATTCCGTTTACTAAAATTTTGTAGAGGATTTTTGCATCTATGTTCGTTAGTGATATTGACCTGTAGTTTTCTTTTTGTGTGTTGTCTTTGTCTGGTTTTAGTATCAGGGTGATGATGCCTTCATAGAATGAATTTGGAAGTGTTCCTTTCTCTGCAATTTTTTGAAAGAACTTTTGCTACAAAAGCATGGGTATAAAATAGAGTATTATTAAGGAAATAATTGCAAATAAATCTCTATCTCAATGGCTTATTTCAGATTCAGAATGATTAAGACTTTAGAAAGGTACTATATTGCTTATAATATTGTCTTCCTAATATTTCCCCATGAAATGTAGAAGTATTTACACTAAGTAGGATATGTAGGGACTATAAATATCCTCACAAAGTTCAGGTCAGGTTTTATGGTCAATAAGTTAAAAAAAAAAAAAACTGTCACCAAAGCATATTGAATGTTGTAATTCCATATAAAGGATTACATGTTTTATGATGAAAGTCCAAGTTTGAATAAACTAATAAATGAGCATTAACAGCTCTTCTATACTGTTGAACAATTTGATCTAATCCAGATTGTTTTCTGGAGAACTGGAGTAATAAATCAGGTGCAGAAGTTGTACTTCTACTGGTTTGATTAATTTACAAAGGGATGGTAGCCAATAATTAATGGAAGAGATTAGGAGGTATGGGTCGAGGTAGAGAGAAACAAACGTCCTCAGTGTCTATGCTGTGGGAACAGTTATGGGCAGCTGAACAAGAGGAACACACCCTATGGGTCTGTGTGAGTGAGAGACAGATTTTAAGAGACCTGGGAAAACTTTTTTTTCTACACTATGTTATGAATGGATTCCCTTTGGTCTTTGTCGAGACAACTCAAAAAATATCTGAATTGCTTCAAATTATTTTTTGTTTGTTGAGCTGATACTTCTTGAATGCCTCTCTAAGAAAAAACCTGGGTCAGTAAAGCATCTTTTATGCAGATGATATGAGAATAAAATACATAAATTTTAAAAAGTCAAACAGTTCATGAAACACTGTTGAATAAGCTTTGCTTGTGAGTCATGACAAATATGCACTATGGCAAGATCAAACGATGAATGACAAATAATGTGTCTTTAGTAATGGCAGTATAACTCTTCAAAGACTACTGTTCACCTTGTTTTGTCCCTTCAGGCATGCCACAAAGTCCCTGTTACCTACTGAAGCAGATTGCTGTGCTTACTCACTCAGTTGTGTCCAACTCTTTGCACCCCCATGGACCGCAGGCTCCTCTGTCCTCGGGGATTCTCCAGGCAAAAACACGGGGTGTGTTGTCATGCCCTCCTCCAGGGGATCTTCACAACCCAGAGATCTAACCCAGGTCTCCCTCATTACAGGCAGATTCTTTACTGACTGAGCCACCAGGGAAGCCCAAAGCAGATTGCTATTCATTCCTAAAATCTATTCCATCTTTCTTCCTTAGTAATTAGACCTCAGTTATAGTTGGCATAAGGTCACATGAAATTAAAAAAATAAAAAATAAAATTCACTCTACTTGCAATCACATATAGCCATGAGCATGACAGGGAGTTATACTCTCTTTTTGCTGATCTGAATGTAGACATGATTCTGGTAATAAACTGTGGAAAATTCTGAAAGAGATGGGAATACCAGACCACCTAACCTGCCTCTTGAGAAATCTGTATGCAGGCCAGGAAACAACAGTTAGAACTGGACATGGAACAACAGACTGGTTCCAAATAGGAAAAGGAGTACGTCAAGGCTGTATATTGTCACTCTGCTTATTTAACTTATATGCAGAGTACATCATGAGAAATGCTGGACTGGAAGAAACACAAGCTGGAATCAAGATTGCCAGGAGAAATATCAATAACTTCAGATATGCAGATGACACCACTCTTATGGCAGAAAGTGAAGAGGAACTAAAAAGCCTCTTGATGAAAGTGAAAGTGGAGAGTGAAAAAGTTGACTTAAAGCTCAACATTCAGAATACTAAGACCATGGCATCCAGTCCCATCACTTCATGGGAAATAGAAGGGGAAACAGTGGAAATAGTGTCAGACTTTATTTTGGGGGGGGGCTCCAAAATCACTGCAGATGGTGACTGCAGCCATGAAATTAAAAGACGCTTACTCCTTGGAAGAAAAGTTATGACCAACCTAGATAGCATATTCAAAAGCAGAGACATTATTTTGCCGACCAAGGTCTGTCTAGTCAAGGCTATGGTTTTTCCTGTGGTCATGTATGGATGTGAGTGTTGGACTGTGAAGAAGGCTGAGCACTGAAGAATTGATGCTTTTGAACTGTGGTGTTGGAGAAGACTCTTGAGAGTCCCTTGGACTGCAAGGAGATCCAACCAGTCCATTCTGAGGGAGATCAGCCCTGGGATTTCTTTGGAAGGAATAATGCTAAAGCTGAAACTCCAGTACTTTGGCCACCTCATGCAAAGAGTTGACTGATTAGAAAAGACTCTGATGCTAGGAGGGATTGGAGGCAGGAGGAGAAGGGGACGACAGAGGATGAGATGGCTGGATAGCATCACTGAATCGATGGACGTGAGTCTCAGTGAACCCCAGGACAGGTGATGGACAGGGAGGCCTGGCGTGCTGCGATTCATGGAGTCACAAAGAGTTGGACATGACTGAGAGACTGAACTGAACTAAACTATGAGATAGAATCCAGGAAACTGGAGGTGAGAGTAACCTTCTGCATACATAAGGTGCTATTATTTTGGATTTGGTGACACCTTCAGTTAAAACCAACTCTAATATGAAATACTGATGAATACAAGAAAATAAAGATCAACTGGTGTTTGAGTGAAATGACCTAGAATTTAAACTTGGGGGGAAAAAACATTATAATAAACTTTACTAAATTGTGCCCAGGGCTTCCCTGGTAACTTAGTTGGTTAATAATCTGCCTGCAGTGCAGGAGATGTGGGTTCTATCACTATGTTGAGAAGATCCTCTGCATAAGGGAATGGCAACTTACCCTAGTATTCTTGCCTGGGAAACCTCATGGACAGAGAAGGCTGGCAGGCTCCAAGGGTTTGCCAGAGTTGGACACAACTTAGTGACTAAATCACCACCACCAAATTGTGCCCACAGACTGTTTTCCATCCCATTTTAGAATTTCCGTATAAATTCTAAAAAGGCAATGCATGAAAGAAAAAACCTAGGAAGTGAAAACTGATTGTAAATAATAAGGTAAGTGGCTTCCAATTCAAGATGGTGGAGTAGAAGGATGTGTGCTCATCTTCTCCTGCGAGAGAACAAAAGTTGCAACTAGCTGTTTGACAACTGTTGACAGGACGGTAGAACCCACCAAACAAAAACACCCCACATCCAAAGACAAAGAAGGAACCGCAATAAGACATTAGGAGGGTGCAATCCTGATAAAATCAAATCCCATACCCACTGGTGGGCAACCCACAAACTGGAGAACAATAAGACCAAAGAACTTGTCCCACTGTTGTGAAGGTTCTGAGCCCCACATCAGGCCTTCCAGCATAGAGATCCAACAAAGGGACTGGGAATCCCCAGGGAATCTGACCTTTTAAGGCCAGCAGGATTTGATTATAGGGCTTCCACAGGACTGGGAAAACAGAGACTTTACTCTTGGAGGGCACAAACAAAATCTTGCACACACCAAGACCCAGGGAACAGGAGCAGTTACCACCACCCCCCACCACAGGCGATTGAATGAGATCTACCTGATAGAGTTGGAGGGTTTCCTGTGGAGGCGAGGGTCAGCGGGGTCTTACCTCAGGGTCATGGTCACTGGTGGCAGCAGTCCTGGAAGATGCCCCTTGGTGTAAGTCCTCTTGGAGTCATCATTAGCCCTACCACATGGCCCAGCAGACCCCAGGGCTGGGTCCCCTCAGGCCAAACAATTAACAGGGAGGGAGCACAACCCCACCCATTAGCAGGTAATTGGATTAAAGCTTTACTGAGCAAGGCCTGCCCACCAAAACAAGACCCAGTTTTTCTCACCCAGACTCTCCCATCAAGAAGGTACACAAGCCTTTTAGCCTCATGAACCAGAAAGCAGACAAAAGAAGCAAGAAGAACCACAATCCCACAATGGCTGGAACAAAAACCACATTACAGAAAATTAATCAAAAATGAAAAAGCAGAGAGTTATGCCCCAGATGATGGCACAAGATAAAACCCCAGAAAAACAACTAAATGAACTGGAGATATGCAACCTTCTAGAAAAAAAATTCATAATAATGATTGTGAGGATGATCCAGGAGCTCAGAAACAGAATGGAAAAGATGCAAGAAGTATTTACCAAAGACCTCGAAGAACTAAAGAACAAACAGAGATGAATAATACACAGGAAGGAATCAATAGCAGAATAACTGAGGCAGAAGAACAGATAAGTGACCTGGAAGACAGAATGGTGGAAATCACAGCTGCAGAACTGAATATGGAAAACAGAATGGAAAATAATGAAAACAACCTAAAAGACCTCTGGGACAACATTAAACACACCAACATTTGCATTATAAGGGTCCCAAAGGAGAAGAGAGGACTTGAGAACATATTTCAAGAGATATAGCTGAAAATGTCCCTAACATGGGAACAGAAATAATCAACAAGTTCAGGAAGCACAGAGAGTCCAGAATGGATAAACCCAAGGAGGAACACACCAAGACACAAAGTAACCAAACTGACAAAAATTAAAGACAAGGATAAAATATTAAAAGTATCAAGGGAAAAATGACAAATAACATACAAGGGAACTCACATCAGGCTATCAGCTGATTTCTCAACAGAAACTCTACAAGCCAGAAGGGAGAGGCACAATATATTTAAAAATGATGAAAGAGAAGAAACTATAGCCAAGAATACTCTACCCATCAAGGCTCGTATTCAGATTTGATGGAGAAATCAAAAGCTTCCCAGACAAGCAAAAGTTAGAGAGATTTCAGCACCATCAAACCAGCTTTACAACAAATGCTAAAGAAACTTCTCTAGGCAGAAAGCACAAAAGAAAGAAAAGACCTGCACAAAATAAAGCCAAAACAACTAGGAAAACAGTAATAGGATTATCAGTTCAGTTCAGTCGCTCAGTCGTGTCCGACTCTGCGACCCCATGAATTGCAGCACACCAGGCCTCCCTGTCCATCACCAACTCCTGGAGTCCACTCAGACTCATGTCCATTGAGTCAGTGATGCCATCCAGCCATAATTACCTTAAATGTATATGGATTAAATGTACCAACCAAAGGACATAGAATGACTGGGTGGATGAAAACGTGCATGTACGCACTTCCACTTACCACATCACTCTACTTAACTCCCCAAATTGTATGTAATTATTTTACATTGTTAATCATGTTTCCATTGTGGCTTACAATTATAATTATGTTTTTTTTCTTGGTCTGGCTCTTGATTGTGAAAACTGATAAAAATCTTTTACTATTGTGATTATGTAACTATTATTCACTTAATACCATTGTATCATGATTGCAACAGAAAATAATAAAATTCTATCATCAAAGAACCATTTAATAGAAAAACTTATAATCACTTTTTAAAATCCAGATGCATATCAGAATTATGTTGGAATTTTTTGAAAAATACAAATGCCCAGGTATTGCTTTTTTTCTCCAAAGCTTCAGATGTGTTTCTAATGAGCGCCATGTTTAAAACCTGGACTATATGATGATCTTCTACCTAGTTTGTTTCACTTTTTCTATTTCATATTCACTGTTCCCATTTCATTTAGTTTGTTTTCCAATTTCTCCATCTTTTTTTTTATGTTCTCTCTCAAGCCTTTATCAAACATAATAGAAAAAAATTTGTACACACATGTATATAAATAGTATGTATAATATATATATATATTAGAAAACTTCTGAATTGTTGCCTAGCTAAAAAATTTTTAACATTTTGATTCTACTTGTTTGATTTACGATGAATAGAAAGCCAAATTTCTAATTTAAAAAAATAGATACATAACAAGCAACAAAGATTTACTGAATAGCACAGGGAACTACAATCAATATTTTGTAATAACCTACTTAACTTCTATGCAGAGTACATCATGAGAAACGCTGGGCTGGAAGAAACACAAGCTGGAATCAAGATTGCCAGGAGAAATATCAATAACCTCAGATATGCAGATGACACCACTCTTATGGCAGAAAGTGAAGAGGAACTAAAAAGCCTCTTGATGTAAGTGAAAGTGGAGAGTGAAAAAGTTGGCTTAAAGCTTAACATTCAGAAAACGAAGATCATGGCATCTGGTCCCATCACTTCATGGGAAATAGATGGGCAAACAGTGGAAACAGTGTCAGACTTCATTTGGGGGGGCTCCAAAATCTCTGCAGATGGTGACTGCAGCCATGAAATTAAAAGACGCTTACTCCTTGGAAGAAAAGTTATGACCAACCTAGATAGTATATTCAAAAGCGGAGACATTACTTTGCTGACTAAGGTCCATCTAGTCAAGGCTATGGTTTTTCCAGTGGTCATGTATGGATATAAGAGTTGGACTGTGAAGAAAGCTGAGCAATGAAGAATTGATGTTTTTGAACTGTGGTGTTGGAGAAGACTCTTGAGAGTCCCTTGGACTGCAAGGGAATCCAACCAGTCCATTCTGAAGGAGATCAGCCCTGGGATTTCTTTAGAAGGAATGACGCTAAAGCTGAAACTCCAGTACTTTGGCCACCTCATGCGAAGAGTTGACTCATTGGGAAAGACTTTGATGCTGGGAGGGATTGGGGGCAGGAGGAGGAGGGGACGATCGAGGATGAGATGGCTGGATGGCATCACGGACTCTATGGGCGTGGGTCTGGATGAACTCCGGGAGTTGGGGATGGACAGGGAGGCCTGACGTGCTGCAATTCATGGGGTCACAAAGAGTCGGACATGACTGAGCAACTGAACTGATCATGGAAAATAATCTGAAAAATAATATATGTGCACATACATGTACAACTAAATCACCTTGCTGTGCACCTGAAACATTATAAGTCAACTATCAGTTCAGTTCAGTCGCTCAGTCGTGTCCGACTCTTGGTGACCCCATGAATCACAGCACGCCAGGCCTCCCTGTCCACCACCAACTCCCGGAGTTCACCCAGACCCACGCCCATGAGGTCAGTGACGCCATCTAGCCATCTCATTCTCGGTCATCCCCTTCTCCTCCTGTCCCCAATCCCTCCCAGCATCAGAGTCTTTTCCAATGAGTCAGCTCTTCGCATGAGGTGGCCAAAGTACTGGAGTTTCAGCTTTAGCATCATTCCTTCCAAAGAAATCCCAAGGTTGATCTCCTTCAGAATGGACTGGTTGGATTCCCTTTCAGTCCAAGGGACTCTCAAGAGTCTTCTCCAACACCACAGTTCAAAAACATCAATTCTTCATTGCTCAGCTTTCTTCACAGTCCAACTCTTATATCCATACATGACCACTGGAAAAACCATAGCCTTGACTAGACAGACCTTTGATGGGAAAGTAATGTGTCTGCTTTTGAATATGCTATCTAGGTTGGTCATAACTTTTCTTCCAAGGAGTAAGCGTCTTTTAATTTCATGGCTGCATCACCATTTGCAGTGATTTTGGAGCACAGAAAAATAAAGTCTGACACTGTTTCCACTGTTTCCCCATCTATTTCCCATTAAGTGAGTCAACTATACTTCAATGATAATATATATATTAAGGAAAAAGAAAAGAAAAACAATAAGGTAAGTGGATTACTAATGAAGAAAACCCAAATGGATAAACAAGTTATTCCCTGAAAGCGGGTTAGGTACTTGGTGAAGGGCATTACCTTCACCATTTTTAAGGCAAGGCCCCATTAGATCTGGAATGCTCTTCCCAAGGGTACCTTTGCCTCTGAAATTTCACTTAATTGCAAGCAGAAACTCACCTATAGAATATAACCTAGTTTTCAAATGTGAGGTATCACATACACAACCAAAAATGGTACTTAAGTGTCTTTGGTAATTCAGAAGGGAGTTCTGAAGGGAGTTATCCTGCCCATAATGCAACTGGCTTGATGAAAATAAAAGAAGACTTTGTTTCTTGAAGTTTTTAGGAAAATGAAAATATTACTTTCCATGAAGAATAATATTATCTTATTACAATCTGCTCAAATTCCACAAAGGCCAGTTAAAGGAAAAAAAAGTAAGCATTGCAGAATTTCATATATTCCCATTCTCTGCTTAAATGAGTTAATATCAAATAGATGTCTCTTTTTTTATGTCAAAGAAAGGAAAATGGGGTATGAGTACGTGTGGAGATTATCATCTACCTCCTACTCTCAGGTCCAAGAATAGGTTTCGGGAGGTCATGACCACCGCTAAACTGTATGCACAACTTGTGTGTGTGAACCTCAAATGATCTAGACAATGACTGTAGGTTGTCGGTGCAGAATATTTTGAGACCATATGGCATGGTAACAGGCTATTGCCAGACTGCCAGAAGTGCCAGTAGGGTCGTCACCAACAAGGTCAAGCTAGTGAAACAAACGCTGCCCCTCCTCATGGTGAGTCCCCAGCGAAGACCTGGAGGTTCAAAACATGTAGTAGTTACGGCTACAGAAATAAAGCAAACGATGACCTTACCCAACACTTGGAGTACTCAACAATCAGTCATTTTCTTTTCCTGATACTCTTTGAAGCTTCTACCTATTTTTAAAAGTAGTATGTTCTGTGTTTATTGGGCCCTCATCATCACAAATCTTGCAATTTGACAAAAACTCCACCAGTATTGAGGTGAGGCACTCAGTAAGGGTGTTCATTCACCTGTTTGTAAAACAAGAAGGATCAGGGACACTGGCAGCCCTCTACAATGGCTTGACTGCTGAGTAAGAGACACTTACAACAGAGCTTCCCTGGCTGAGACAAAAACTCCACCTGCAACGCAGGAGATGCGGGTTCGACCCCTGGGTCTGGAAAATCCGCTGGAGGAGGAAATGGCAACCCACTCCAGAACCCTTGCTCGGGCAATCCCATGGAAGAGCCTGGTGGGCTACAGTCCATGGGGTTGCACAGAGTTGGACATGACTGAGCGACTAACACTAACACAGAAAGGCTTGGAGAGTTTTCCAAGGAAATTACACCCTTGACATTCTTGTCACTGTTTCTCCTCCAGATATACTGCTAAACTCTATATAGTTAGCACTTCCTCTCAATTTCAAACTAGGAGAATTCGTAATTTTAATGCTATCAGAGCTCTTGGGTTTATAGAATTTATAATTGCTTTACTGTTATTATGAACGTTTCCATTTATATCATTGCTAACAGCCCTAGAGAGTGTTCCAAGTTCCTTTATCATTAATATTTGCTATCAAAATACAACTATTATGTAAAAATGGCCTTGGTCAAGGTCATTCACAAGGGTGAAGGCATTCCCAGCAAGAAGGTATGGGGTACAGACCTGCTGTTCACTGTTTCCTTTCCAATAATAAACTCTAGAAAGAGGACAGAGACTTTCTTTTAGACATAGCATGGCAATTCAAAGGTGATCATTAAAGAAAGTTATTAAATAAAGCTCTAGAATGTTGATAATGCATGGCAGTAATGATCTCACTATCATTTTGAAATGCTAATGGAACTTGATAAATGAGTTGCCAGTTAAAACAATTGGAAATATATACACAGTCTAATAATTTGAGAATAGTTTTAAAGAAGCTAGCTTCGAATACATTTTGCATGGTGTTACTATTTTGTGTATGTATTATGTGCCATATATTATTCTGCTTTGTGTGTGATTTTAAAACTTAGCTATATTTTTTAAAAAAACTTTTATTGTATTTATTATAAAAGCAATACATATTATTCAAAAATTTTAGCATGATTTTATTTATCCAGGAGATAAACTTTTCTCCAGAGAAATGCATCTCTTGGTTTATACTTATAATAAAAATCAATGAAAAAAAGTATTCAAAAGAAACCCACTGTGCCTTAACATATTTGTTATCCTTTTCCAGAAGACAGATACTACATTCTGAAATTTTAATTTAAGGTAATACTATGGACATTAAACTTAAATACTCAAACTACCTAAATTTCTACCAAAAAAAAAAAAAAACCAATACAAATAACCGTACATACAAGCAGACATTAATATAGGGATTTAAAATACCTTATGTGGATGAATAAATAACAACATTATCAGATCAAAAGACAATATATTTAGATGCAGAAAGAAACCTGCATCACAGAACAAAATCACTACAGTACAACATGCTATGAGCAGACAGATAAAAATTACCTGCTACAGAGCAGAGTCAGGAGACCTTTCTGAAGGCAGCCTTGTGCATTAAAATAAGGTCCTAGTTGCTGGTTGCTGAACTGCCAGCAGCCCAGCGCATCACACCGTAGATAACAGAGCCCTGTATCATTCCCGATATTAAAGAACCATTTGGGGAAAGCTTCATTGCATTACTTTTCTTGCTGCTCACCCTCTTGCCCAGCAAGTGGGCCATCTGAATGAAAAGGGGTAAAAAGTTTTAAAAGCTAGGAACCTACTATTCTTAACAAAAAAAAAATTTTTTTTTGCTTGTATGATATAGTATCCTGGGGAGCTTCCATATCCTCTTTCAGGAGCAGTAGCATATTAAAATCTCATCTACAGAGACATATTTGTACATCTGACAATCATGACTTAGGGAATAATTACTTGGTTTATCTTCAAGGGAAACCACATGATTAATGCACTGAGATGGGGGAGCAGGCAACCAAGTCTACATGAGAGACAAGTAGACTACAATGGTGACAACTAGCCAAGAGGAAGGGATTAGAAGACCAGATGCTCTTGAAGTCACAGCCACAGCTTTCTTAGATACTGTATCACGGCAGCAGACCTCACAAAAGGGCAGGTCTCCCTGCACCTGTCTTGACACCAAAAGAACTCCCTGGGAGAGGTGATTCCCAAGAAACTTCATTTACTTCTTCAGGTGATCCAAATGGCACCCTACTTTTTTCTCCATCCCTCATTTCCAATCACCAGAGATGACTTCAGCCCTCTTACACTCTGAGAGATACACAGAGTGAGTATCAGCAGAGAGCATAGCTGCTCAGAACAGAACTCAGAAGAAGAGCACCCATTTCGGGGAGTCTTGAAGTCAGATCCTGCCCTCAAGGGGCCTGGAACGGGAACAACTTCTCTAAATGAAAAGGTGGCTACTGATGCTGCTCTTCCATCGCCGCAGAAGAGACCTTCCGGGGACTAATTTCTCAGACACCCTCCATCCACCTGGTGAATTTGCCTCTTGCTTCCAGTGTGACGGAATAAGCGACCTATTACACTCTAGCCTGTGCACCGGGGGGTGGATGCAGAGTCCAGCTCTCACAGCACAGAAAAGGTTTGCGGGAAGAGTTCGGCCCTCTCATGTGGCAACAACTAAATCTGAAGCGCTGCAGCTGTACATTAGGCAAAGAATATCCAGCCCAGAGGACAGTCACTGGTCAGATGTTAAACTCCTGAAACAGAACAGGATTGGCCAACATGGGCCAAACCCAGCAGAGAGGTGATCAAAACGAATTAGCTCAGACTGTGAAATGTTTGCAGGCACAGGGAAGCCGAGCTTTTCACGGTGACTGACGTTTCCATTAGGTATGAGGGGAAGAAATGGGGGGCAGCTTTTCCAGGCTCACTCGGGTGGCCCCGAATGTCCGGGCCCACGGGACTTCCTGCTCCAGCCCCAGTGGAGCTGACACGCCCAGGTCTTCAGCAGACCCCAGTCTCCGGGAGCGTTCTGGCCTCAGCCTACACGCCATCAGGAGGGCGAGGTGGCGGGCGCCGGAGACGGGAGCCTGTGCGCAGCCCGCGAGGTCTCTGCCTAGGAGCCGGAGAGGAAGAGAGACACAGCTGTTACACCACCGCCCAGGCGCTACGCAGGAAGTCGAGCAGAACCCCTCCCTTGCCCTGCCAATGGCCCCCCGGCGCTCACACCCCCCCACGCCCACACACAGGCTGGACACGCTGACGCCCCTGCACACATCTCTCTCCTCTTGGGAATCAGACAGACTCGCAACGGACTCGTCCAGGGCTGCTGATCCTTGGGGCCACGTCGGGCCAGGCACTCCTTCCAGACCCAAGGCAACAGGTGAAGGCGATCAGGGCCCCGTGGTTAAGTACCCAGAGCTACATCGGACAAAAGCCCAGGGCGAAAAAGCGATACTGCGGCGGGCAGGGGCTCTTTGCCTTCTGAGGAGGGTCCCTACTGCTGTAGGTCCCCCAGTCCATCCTGAAATCGGTCAGCAGAGCAGAAACCAAGTTTCTCCCATAAACTGAGATCCAATATTCGACCTTGTGAGAAATTCCTCCCCCTAGAACAGTGTTTCCCAAGGGTTACATGTGCATCTGAATTGCCTGGCCTTCCAGGAAGATTCTGATTCAACAGGCCTCGGGTGGGATCCAAGAGCCTGCATGTCTAAGGAGCTCTTTCCTTGTTAACATAACAAGGAATAAAGCATGAGAAGAGTGGAACACTCCCATCTGTTTTTCCTATCACAGAAGCGGTTAAATGTCATTTTATTCCGCCGGCTGTAATCTCTTTTAAAGAATTTTTAATCTCTTTTAAACAGGAAGCTCATATTTTAGAAGGAACAGTACACTAAATTCTAAGTGATCTCCAAAGTTTGTTTCCCCCCCCCAACAATGAGTTCCATGTTGCTAGTGCAAGTTACAGCACAGAGTCCTTTATGATTTGAAAAAAATCAAAGGTAATTTTCCCTTAATTCTTGTAGGGGTGCCAAAACACACAGTTCAGGTGCCTTCTATAACGTCCTTCTTATATTCCCCAGAAGGTGGTGCAAGAGAGCCATGCCTCCACCACTCTAGTCACTGTGGACTGGCTTTTGCTTGTCTGAGGCTCAATCATCAAGCAGTTTGAGGCAGTTTTGGGGGTCGGGGAGTGGGTGGAGAACACAACCCAAAATATAAAACAAAAAACCCAGAAGGCTTCTGAGAGATTCAAGTTACTCAAGAATTTTATTTACCCATTCTACACCCCCCCCACACACACACACAAAAAACACATTTCAAATACATTTATACACCTTAGGATCTGAGTGCCATATTTTGACATCAATGTCACCAGATTAAATTAGAATGCTGCTAAGGATTTACATTCCTTCTTTCAACAGAGCTGTACCTGGGAAACCTGGAGGGCAGCTCTACTGGGTGCGGTTCCCAGTTCAGTCCATTCCCGGCCCATAACCCAGTGAGCATCGTAACCCAGGGGAGCTCAGCTCATTCCCAGCGCCTCCGAGGGCACAGCTGGTGACCAATCCTTTGCTTTTGCCACAGGAAAACTACCACCATATCAGAATGAATTGATCTTGTTACTTCTTGTTACACAAGAAAATATATATATATATATATATACAAACAATTCAGGTACAAAGACCAATGAGTCATGGATCCCCAGTGAAAGGCTTACTGAAAAAAATACTTTTGCCAAAATTTCCTTTAAATTGTTATTAATTAGACTATGATTTAGAGCCAAGTGGATGGCAGACTTAAAACAGAAGCATTATCCAATGGTATGCTACAGCCCATCGCAAAGGAGGCTGAGGACACAGAAAGTTCAGAAAGTGAGATCCTGCTTAGAAATGGGGGAATGGATAGGATGGCTTCAAGCAAAGGCAGTGATATCAGGCTCTGGGCTTGCATTTCCTTAGCTGAGTTTACAAAATACCTTACAAGTGATGTTCGACATTACTTTCTACAAAATGACTAGAGTTTGGCTGCTACTCTAAAAGAAAATGCCTACTGAAAATCATAGTGTACAGAACTTCCCCCTGAAGAAACTTCCTTTCTTTGTAGGACATGTACAATAGACAGAGAATTACAGTAACATGCATACAGTGTGAACCAGTACAATTAGAAAATAGACTGTCAGTTTACAGATCTTAACAGAGGCTGTCGGTTACTCAGCATAGGGACCCTACCACAGTCTGTCAGGCAGTCAGCATACAAATACTTCTAGATACAGTGTTCTGAACATGAGTCTAAATTAAACCCCTGGACATACTTCTGATATTTGAGCTCAACCCTGCCAATGCTGCAATCTAATTCAATTGTAAATCAAATTAAAATTAAAATACTTAATTCCAAGAAAATCAAAATATCTAATTCAAATTAAAATATTTTCAAATGTATACTGAAACCCTGTGTAAAGTTATGAAATTTCTGGAAAACACACACAACATGGCCTCTGGGCTTAGCAAAGACAATGGAATGTGCACAAGACTACACAACCCAGACAAAGTTCCCTCAGTTATTAGACACGTGTTCCCCTGTCCCCGAGCTACGCCAAGTATCAGTGAGTTTCTCTGCTATGCAGAACTCCTACTCATAGAGACACTGTAAGGTGGATTTATTTCCAAAAAGCTATATCCTGTTTCTTCAAACTGCCAGTGCTTTTGAAGAGCAAATGCGGGTTGTAAAGAGGAACACCCAGAACCTCACAGGAAACACTTAACCGTTTAGTTTAGGTAGGATACAAACATCTTGTTCTCCTAACCCTAACTACTTGAGGGTTGGCAGAAAGTCGCTCAGTCGTGTCCGACTCTCTGTGACCCCATGGACTGTAGCCCACCAGGCTCCTCCGTTCTTGGGATTTCCCAGGCAAGAGTACCGGAGTGGGTTGCTATTGCCTTCTCCAGGGGATCTTCCGGACCAGGGAGGGAAGACAAAAAAACACACAGAACCAAACACCAGAGACACAAAGCAGACACCTGCACAGTGCATCTTTTAAAGGGTTTTCTTATTGTACTTTGTGACTGAATGCGAAACAACCTCCTTACCAAACCAAAGCAAAGACAATACACATAATAAATAAGGGCTAAATTCCATTTAAGGATTAAGATACAGGGGGAAAAAAGCTAGCTGTCTAATCTGCTTTAGATTCCTCTTCAAATCTGTCACAGAACTCCTCATTCAGTTTTAAAGCAGAAAAAAGATAATTGAATAGACAGTGATTTTTCCTTTCCCCATTTTCTAACAATAGATTGACTGTTAAAGCCTTCACCTATTTCTCCCATAACATAACTGACGTGAAAGTCACTCCGTCGTGTCCGACTCTTTGCGACCCCATGGACTACAGAGTCCACGGAATTCTCCAGGCCAGCATACTGGAATGGGGAGCCTTTCCCTTCTCCAGGGGATCTTCCCAACCCAGGGACTGAACCCAGGTCTCCCACATTGCAGGCAGATTCTTTACCACCCGAGCCACCAGGGAAGCCCAGCAAAAGGTGCTCTGGAGTCTGTCCTTTCTTACTAGGATTTGTGACAGAGACATAATCATAGTAACGTGTATATATATTCCCAATACACGGGCATGCGGGCTTCCCTGCTGGCTCAGGCGGTAAAGAATCCACCAGCAATGTGGGCGATCTGGGTTCGATCCCTGGGATGGAAAGATCCCCTGGAGGAAGGCATGGTAACCCACTCCAGTATTCTTGCCCAGAGAATCTCCATGGACAGAGGAGCCTGGAGGGCTACAGTCCATGGAGTCGCAAAGAGTTGGACACGACTGAGTGACTAAGCACAGCACAGCACAGCACACACTCAGGTAAGAAGCGGAGAGGAGGACGGGCAAGAAAAGACAGGGAACAGAATTTCTCTTAATATGTGGAGTAAAAGCTCTATTCCATTCTAGGCTCTCCTGACTTCTTCCCGCTAAAGCTTCTCTTGAGGGATCTTGCTCTAAAAACTGAAGGATGCTGACATCCTTGCCGTTGTCAAGTTCTAATTTCTGGTTCCATTATGAGATCGAGCCCAGCTCTGGCTTCTCTTCTGGGGGAAGCAAACTGGCACATGGGGGGAGTGGCGAAATATCAGCAGGCTGAAGGCCCAGTGAATGCCCCAGTGCCCTGTCTCTAATACAGGGGTTATAACAGGGTAACACAATGCTGGTTTGTTAGAGAATTCTCTTCTCACTAAGAGTACAAACAGCCCAAAGCCAGCTGGGGATCAAAATGTTCCTTCTCGTGCAGTAGCTCTGAATCACTCTCACCTCACAGCATCAGAAAAGAATGAACGCCCATTTGGGCTAAAGATGCCACCAGCCAAGCAAAGCCAGACAAGGCAGCCTTGCAAAAGTGCCACACGCATCTCCCAGACCACATTGTCCTGGGGGACATCCCACCTCCCGACCCTTTGTCTCATGAGCGGAGGACGAGAGAAAAGGCAGAAGGAACTCACTATTCCACTTTGACACCCACATTCATAGACTCAGGGTGTTGCTCTTACACAACTGTTCATTTATTATAACTTACATGCCCATGGTCGAAAATAACCTTATTCAGGGCAAGGACTTGTTCTCCTGTTTCTGTGTCTCCTTCCTCCACCACCAGCCACCCAGCCCAAAACTCCACAAACATGGACACCAAATACACATTACATAATGCCTCAACAGGAAGAGCAGGTTACCTTACGTCTGGAAGGCAATTTTGAGCAGAACTAGGCAAGTGGCCTTTGAAAACTGGCTGTAATGTCTGACCAATATAGGATGTAGGAATAAAGGACTCAAGGTCACAAGCCAGCTGCCTGCGATGATAACCCTTATCATCCCACAAGTTTCATCTCAGTACTTCTCTCCAGTGTGCTTAAAACTCTCAGCTGCTATCACAGGTCATCTATATGGTCTAGGGATCTGTCCCACATCACCCTGCGCTGTAAAGGGTAAAAGCTGAACAGGCTGCTGCCTGAAGTAACATAACAATGAAGGGGTGGCTTCATTTAATACTGTGATCAGCTCACACAGCTAACTCCAGGAAACTTTCTTTCAGAACTATGAGAAATTCAGAATTCCTCGGTTGATGCTTTGTCCAATGAACCATTGCCCCAGTGTTTCTCCAACCAACGTCATAAAACGGAGTGTGATTCAGAATCATCAGAGAAGCTATTTAAAGACCCTAATCCTTGAGACAGAGTCAGAATTAAGCCTAGAGTGGATCCAGGCATGAGTATGTTTCACAGGTTCTATAGGGGATTCTTATGAATACTCCTAGATGAGAAGCACAACAAAGGGTCTCCTGCTGGTCAGACGCTCAGTCATGTCCAACTACAACCCCAGGGACTGCAGCACACCAGGCTTCCCTGTCCTCCCCTGTGTCCTGGAGTTTGCTCAAATTCACGTCCATTGAGTCGGCGATGCTATCAAAGGTCTCCTATTACCAAATAAGAACATCCCTGGCAAATAACTATCTGTCACTGGTCACCTCTAAGAGACAGATTGATAACTTTGAGGTGGGGAGTCCTCTCTCTCTTTTAAAAATCTCATGAGAAACCTAGACTTGCCTTTCAGATAAATACACATACATGTATTCACATATTTTGTATACAAAATTGGCGGGGGGTATGCCGTTGCAGGCCACCAAAGAGCTAAGAATCACTGCTCTAAGCATTTCCAGTTTAACCCTGCAGAGAAAATAAAATAATACAGGTAAACAGTAAGAGCTAGATCCCACTGGATTCCAAGACTTCTCTAGACATCAAGACGAAATAAAACAGTACCTTTAGTGAGAGAGATTAAATTTAACACTAGGTTTTCCCAACATTTAGGGGGAAATTTGTTCATATAAAAAATTTTTTTAACTTAAAAACCAATATTCAATATTGAATATTCCTTTTTAAGTTAAATAAAGGAATAGTGTTGAATATTACTAAAAAACAGCAAGTAGCTCTAGTGAACCCTTCTCTGCCTTTCCCTTGAGCAATTCAAACCTCAGCAATGACTCCTGAATCTAACTCTGTCCTTCTGAACAGTCCCAGACAGAGGTCACTGGCTTTGGCAGGAAAGTCCTGTGGTTGGCAAAGAAGCTGGGAGCCACTGGAGAAAAGGGATACCTGCCGTCCAAGGGCCCTACAAGAGCCAGAAACCAGTCTACTCTCCTAAACCTCACCCCGCTGCAGCCTAGACACCTACATCTGAAAAGGACAAACCAAGGTATTTCCCACAGACTGAGAGCCAGCTTCCCTCAGGGCACTGGAGACTTCGGGATTGCTTCTCATGAAAGGGGACGAGAATTCTCATCCTGTGTCTCCCTGCAGGCTTCAGAGCATCTGTGGATGTTCTGTAGCCTGGGCTGACCCCTGCAGGACCTGACTTCAGAGCAAGGGAGAAGGGAAAGAAAGACCCCCCCAGGCCAGATCCACCAAGGCCCACTGCAGAGAACAGCAACAGAGGCCAGACTCCCCTCGCACCCACCGCCCCTCCCGTCCTCAACAGACACACGAGGCTACGTGTCACACCAGACAACCCAAAGGGGACGTGAGAAGGGGGAAGAGGGCAGGCAGGCACGGACAGTGAGGGGAGCACACCTCGGGGAGACAAAGGTGGAGGGGAGAGGGGCTTCCGGATCCCCCTCCACCCTGCCCCCACTTTACCAACACAAGGACGAGACTGAGTTTATAAACACCGTGGATGGGCAGGAACATGGCATGCTCAGCCTCAGCCCCAACTGTGCCAGTCACTCCAGGAGAGGGGAGCCCTTCTCCTCCTCCTCCAAACCGCCCCAACCTGTCCAGAAACATCCAGCTCGCAAGCTTGCCCCCGGGCAGGGAGACGGCTCACACCGCGGACTAGCTAAGGTTGGTCTGGAAACACGTGACCTCACATTCTTTGCCGAGATTCACGGTGTGGGGCCGGGACAGGGTGTAGGGGCTGGAGGTGACACGACTCCTTGGTGATTAGTGACAAGGGCAGGGGGCCAGGATGGGAGGGAGACACACGGTTACGCCACCGGAATGCTGACTTGGGTCTTCGGCTGGTCGGCCCCTTCTTGCGTGTCCAGGGCACGGAGCGGGCTGAGGGGCTGGAGGGCCGGCTCCCAACACTGTAATTTCTTGGACGCCTGATTGTATTCGAACTGGACAGAGGCGTAAAGCTGTTCCTTCTCATCCTTACAGGGGTTTGGCTCTTGGGAAAGTTGTTCTGATTGGAAACGAGGGACACCACACAAATGAAAGCCAAGCCAAAAGCTCACTCATCAAGGTTAAACAACGCTTGTAACCACAACAGCCTCCTCCTCTCCTGCTTCTCTGCAGACAGGCTCTCTCGTAAGACCTGGCCCATGGCCTAGTCCCCCAGCCCCGGGAAGCTAAAGGGTTGTAGCGGGGAGAAGTTCCTTGAGCATCACACTTCAAAGCTAGAAAGAGGCTCAAAGAAAGGAAGGGGCTTATTTAAGATCACTCAGATTACCAGGGCAGACCTAGGAACTAACCTACACTTCCTGACCCCACCACCTTCCAGGAACCAACTTTCCAAAAGGAGCACTTTCGAGGGGGTGGAGGAGGGGGATTTGCATTTCACTTCTGCCAAACACTTTCCATTTTTCATTGGATTTCCAAGAGCCAATTGTCAAGGTTAAGACTCATGAAAGAGATACTAATTTTCAAAAATAGTAATTCCAACATCTCTTCCTCTTGGAAGTAAGCAGACTACGTAGGACATGAGTTCTGGATCTGTTTTTCCTTCTGGACATAAAAGAAACCCCAGTCTCTCGATGTCAAAGGTTCAAGACTCAAGGTAGCGGGGAACCTGCATGTCATCCATGGAAAAATACTTACAGTTGGCTTGTCACGATGAGTGTTCACAGCCTCCACGTTGAGTTTAATTGTTTCCACTTTGCACCCTGAGAAAACAGGGAGGACGTCAGGAAAAAGAAAAGCTTCAAGAAAGAGCCCTTCGTTTCAGTTTGGTAATAAAAGAACATAGATATTCCCAAATACATACAGACATCCTTTCAAACATGGGAGGCACTGGGGGAGCCTCCGGCATACAGGAGTGATGAGAGTGAACTGCTAGGCAAACTTCAGAGAAAATTTAAAAATCCTGACCTTCCCAACCCCCACCTCCTGCCCAGTTCCCAGGCTCATCGTTACCGTAGGCCACAGGAGTAAGTTTGAAGATGGTATGGAGAGGGCACCTCAGGTATGGTAGCTCATCTGAAAGCAGAAAGTCCAGGTGGAGGAAATCTCAGTATTATGAAACAAGGTCAAGTTAGTGGAAGAGAGCATCCAAGGGGCTCATGAGTTTTCTTTATCCTGATCTGGAGTTGGACAACTCCTCCTCTAAACCCCAGACAATTATCAACACAGCCTCCAAGAAAGCCACCCAGACTACTGCGTGGCTCAGAAAGGAAATAAGCCCACTTCAGATCCTTCCTTGCAGGCAAAACAGGAGTTAAGTGCTGTGGCCAGGGGACCCACGAAGGGAAGACTGGACTTCAGGTGGGTACACCAGAGATCAGTGTGCAGGCTTCTCAGCAGTGCAGGAAGATCAGGAAGGGAAGGAAGGGACGTATCAAAGATACAGGAACACTTCCTTACTGTTACCCCAGAAACCTGTCTACCCCGAATCCCAAGGATGAAGATGCTTCTAAGACACCACCCTCCCTAGAGCTAAAGTAACATGCCGAGAATGTTCAACCACTTTTCTACTGCTGCCAGGCGCGTGAGCTCAACGCTGCCCCTCCAGCCAAGCAGGACCAAGAGCCCCAGCAACAGCGGCTCTCCACTGGGGGCTTTTGCACCAGCAGAGGAGTTGGCCCCAAGGCTGCTGGGAGCCCCGCACTGCTGACTGAAGAATGCACTCCAGTCTGAGTGGAAGAAGGGGAGGTCTGGTTGCCAGGCAACCCGGTGCCACCCCAAGTCCAGCCCCCTCCCCACCCCACCCCCATGGCACCTGCGCCCTTGTCCAAGAAGTAGGCCAGGAGGCAGCGCATGACAGCCTGGTGGGAGATGACGAGGACATTGCCCTGGCGCTCCAGCTCCATGATGACCGGCTCCAACCGCTGCACCAGGTCCTGGTACGACTGCAGGGGAAACGGAGCAGGCTGGTCGGAGGCCAGGCATGAGCTGGCAGCAAGTCAGTGGCCGTGTCCAGAGTTCAGAGGCCGCTTCTTTCTCCCCAGATAGCTTTCCTCCTGGAGGTTCAGCAGCTTCATGTCACCTACTAACCACCCCCATCCCCGGTATCTCCTGAGAATCTTCAGACCCTTCAAGAGCTATATGCAGACCAAGAAAACTGCACATCAAGAAAAGAAAATCTGAACGCAACCCGTGTTTTGCATTTTTTTTCTCCCTACAGAGTAGGCAGAGTGTAAGGCAACAGAGGCTCCTAGGGATCTCCTAGACCCTGTAGGTTTATTTGGTTTCCCTTTGCCTCACAAATCCCTAGACTATAAAGCCACTTAGACCAGCAAGCCATCGTAAACACTCCAGATGACAGGAAAATCCTCATACCCCAGATATTTACTTGGTGCCTATACCTGCTTGGTGGGGATAGAATAAAACAAAAGAAGTTATGGGGACTTCACTGGTGGTCCAGTGGTTAAGAATCAGCCTTCCAGCGTAGGGGATGCAGGTTTGATCGCTGGTCACTGAAGCGAAATAAGACCACACAGGTCACGGGAAGCTTAAGCTCATGGCCACAGCTAGAGAGAAGCCTGTGCACCCAACGCTTGCCGTAACGTGAGATCCCACGTGCTGCAGCTGAGACCAAACACAGTCAAATAAATAATAAAGAAGTATTTAAAAAAAAAAAAAAAGTTAAAAAAGACTCTGCTGATTCTAAAATATACTCAACAACAGAGGCTATCTTGTCATCCCTTACCTGGGGATCTTACCAAATTGACTGCCCGAGCTGAATTAAACACAGCAGGACCCAAAAGTAGGAAGAAAAACTAAGTGATACCTTAAAGTACCCCTGGAAGGTCCCCAAACTCACATTCAATCCTTCCCCCAAATTAAAGCTAAACCCCAAGCAAAGGATGGGACAGTCGCTCCACGGGAAGGAATCTCACCTCCCCTCCAGGATATCGGTACAGATATTTCTCTTCATCTCGAAGCGCAAACTCATCCGGGTACTGCTCCTGAATCTCCGCGAAGTCATCTCCTCGCATACGCCCTGCAGGAAACACACAGCTCGGGGAGGCGAACGGACACACACAGCCCCCCAGGTGAAGAGGTGACTCTGAGAAATATCAGTCGTCAGTGCCAGGCACTGGGCCGGCTCCCTTTACACACTATAACTAACCAATTCACAGAATGAGGGCTCAAGCTCAAGCTGCTGCTTTCTCCTGTGGCTGGGGAGCTGAGAGGTCAAGAAGTCAGCAGGAAAAAGGAGGGGAATTCTTATAGGAGGCATAAAAGTATACAGAGGAAGGAAAGAAAAGGAAGTGTCTACTTCTGACCTCAAGGACAGAGAAACGCAAAAACAAATTTGAAAAGGACTTTTCTAGAAGAGCTGACCAAGTGACCTAAGCAGAAATCAGACAAGATGTGAGCTGTCAGATATTTCCCTTTCCTCGGAGGAAAATATATGAAGGAACCAACTGGAGCTTCACTCTCCCCAGGTGCCAGGGGCCAGGTCAAAAACTGGTTCCGGTGTTGGCACAGGCACATCAGGCAAGCGGGAAGCCCCGACTGGGGACACAGCTGTTCTCACTTCCTCCTCAGACCGGCCACAGATTCAGCTTCCTCAACGTCTCTGCTTGGCAACCCTAGTTTTCCAGATAGCACAGCCCACATGGTGACTTCTGAGTGTTCCAGCCGGAACAGGAGACCTTAACTGGCACTTTAGCCATCGGATCCTTCCTACTCACAGCATCAATCTCATTCAGAATCTTCCACTGCTCGTAGGTCACCCCCAGAGATTCTGCAGTCTGGATAGTTCTCTTCAACTGGCTTGTCCACACTTTGAGGTCTGCTATCTCCTGTTCCTCCAGAAACTTCCGTAGAGCCTGGGCAAACTGGGCCACGAAACAAAACATGTAAAAGAAAACACAGAAGCAGACTTCCCTGGTGGTCAGCGGTGAGGACTCCCTGCTTCCACTGCAGAGGGCACCGGTTTGGTCCCTGGCTAAGGAACTAAGATCCTGCACTCCAGGCATGGTGAAGTCGAGAAGACACACACACACACACACACACACACACAGGACTGCCAATGCAGCCCAAAAAGGACAATGTGCGTGACCCCAAACTCTGAAAGGTGCTACATAGTTATAATAAAGCCAGGAGGAAATGAACTTCAACCAGAGCAGCCTGTACTGTGCTGGGTACACAAGTTGAGCCCAATAAATGTCTGATAGCTGAATGATCACAGTAGGAATGCTTCCAAGTTATGCACCGTCCAGCACAGAGCTGCTGCTGCTGCTGCTAAGTTGCTTCAGTCGTGTCCGACTCTGTGCAACCCCACAGACGTTGCCTTCTCCGCTAGTGCAGAGCTAGAATCCATGAACAAGAAAACGTCTCTTCACTGAAATCGCAACTTAAGCCTAATAGGATTCAGTAAGAAGTTAAGGGGATCAAAGAGATGACCTCCACCACGTCCTTCTCACCCTAAGCTGGGGAAATCCAGCCTGCTGGCTAACTACTCACCTGTTTTCCTCGCACTGAGAGGCCTGAGTCACCCCCAATCTTCCCCAAGAGGTTGAACTCGCTCTCTCCATGCCGGCAAAGGTAGATGGTGCGAGGGTGGACGTGGATATTCATGAGGTAGTAGACAATCTTGCTCTGGATGTAGTCCTGGACTTTGTTCACGAGAAATCGCTGGCCCACGTTTATCACCTTGATGAAAGAAAGATCCCTAGGACAAAGCAGGGGGAAAAAAAAAATCCCCTGGGTATGAAAATCTGAGCTTAACAGAGGGGGAAAGGATCTGCAGAGTGACTTGAGGCTCTTCCGTTTCTCCCGTGATACCCCCAACCCACGTGGAAGGAGCCAAGTGGAAAGAGATGGGTCACTCACTCCTCAGAACCAAGGTGTGGCAAAATGCCCTGAATGTCTCATCAGGCAGCACCACATCCTCAGTGCCCGCCCTGTGCCAGGCACCGTGGCTAAGTGTGGTGAGCAGAACTCAGGCTTCCCCTCAGGGGCTAGACTAGATGACCTGGTGATTCTGGTAACCCTGAAGTTTGCTGAGAAGCACGCATCCAACTCAGGTGGTCAAGACAGAGTCAGAGTACGGCACCTCCCGAGGGGAGGAGGGAGCAGAACCACAGACAGACGTCTCTGCGCATTCCCTCCGTCTACGTATCAGTCAAGCTTTCTCAAAGGCGCTCACAAAGCCTGTCCTGGGGCCATCATGGAATTTTTCTCGCTATAAAAATAACAAGTGTTGGGCTTCCCTTGCGGCTCAGTGGTAAAAAACCCACCTGCCAGTGCAGGAGACACAGGTTTGACCCCTGGTCTGGGAAGATCTCACAAGCTACAGAGCAACGAAACCTGTGTGCCACAACCACTGTGCTATGGTCTAAAGCCCACAACCGCTGAAGCCTGCGCACCCCAGAGCCCGTGCTCGGCAACAAGAGAAGCCACCACAGTGAGAAGCCCACGCACCGGAACTAGAGAGCAGCCCCCACTCGCCACAGCCAGAAAAGAGCCTGCACAGCAACAAAGACCCAGCACAGCCGAACATGAGGAAAACCACTTAAGAAACAGTAACTGCTTATTTCAAGAAAGTTTTTTTAAAGAAAGATGCAAATAAAAATCACCCATAGTCCTACCACCAGAGGTAACATCTATAAACACACACACACACACATATTCTTCTTGAATATTCTTCAATGTAGGATTTGGGGCTAACTAAAGAATATACTATTATGCCATCTCTGGAGCAGCAGTTTTCAATTTCTGTATTAAGTAACATCTCCAAACACTAACATCGTGGGCAACACACTCGAAGGAACTGAAAGACTAAAAGCATGAAGCAGACCAGGGAAGCAGTTTAACAATGGGCTGTGCACACTCACCATTTGCTTGGCTGCAGAGCTGTATTCTTACCTCAACAGAGCTGCTCTGACTACATGCTTTTAGGAAGACCACCTTCTCGTGGGTCTCCCGGTGCACATATCATTCTTCCACATGGACTTGGCATTTTGCTACAACTCTTATGGCTCTCACACATCAACTTAACCTGCATTCCAGGCCACACTGCCAATAGGTACTGCCTACTAAGTAATATATAAAAACCCTATACATATATATGTATATATGTGTGTGTGTGTGTATACGTATATATACGTATGTGTATGTGTATATATATGTATATACATACATATACATATGTATGGCCTTCCCTGGTGGCTCAGCTGGTAAAGAATCCACCTATGATGCAGGCAACCCCAGTTTGATTTCTGGGTTAGGAAGATCCCCTGGAGAAGGGATAGGCTACCTACTCCAGTATTCTTAGATTTCCCTGGTGGCTCAGATGGTAAAGTACCTGCCTGCAATGCAGGAGACCTGTGTTCCATCCCTGGGTTGGGACAATCCCCTGCAGGAAGGCATGGAAACCCACTTCAGTATTCTTGCCTGGAGAATCCCCATGGACAGAGGAGCCTGACGGGCTACAGTCCATGGGGTCACAAAGTGTCGGAAATAACTGAGCACCTAAACAACAGCAACATGCATAATGCATCTGTGTGTGTGTGTTATGTGTGTGTGTTGGGGGGGGTGTGCTTAGTCGCTCAGCCGTGTCCAACTCTTCGTGACCCCGTGGATTGTAGCCCGCCAGGCTCCTCTGTCCATGGGATTCTCCAGGCAAGAAAATTGAAGTGGGTTACCATGCCCTCCTCCAGGGGATCTTCCCAACCCAGGGAACGAACCCAGGTCTCCTGCATTGGCAGGAGGATTCTTTACCACTGGGCCACCAGGGAAGCCTCCTACACATGTATAATAGATTATGTTTTATGCAAAATAAATTGACATAGTATATTATTTACATATGTAATATATGTGCACATACACACACACACACACACACACACACACACAATAAACTTTAAAAACTGATCAAAAATTGATTACACACCTTAAAGGGGTGCTCTACAACACCCCAACTCAAAACTACAGATCTGGAGCAGTGGTTCTCAACCAGCGGTGAGTTAGCTCCCCAGGCGACATTTGGTTAAATCTGGAAACCTTTTTGATTGCCACAGCTTGGGACAGCTATGGGTATCTAGTGGCAGGGGCAGGGTGCTGCAAAAGATCCTAAAGTGCCCCACGGCACAGATTATCCCGCTCAAAATGTCCATCACACTGAGGTTGAGAAATCATCGTCTAGAGCACACAACTGAAGAACTTATGATAAAAAAAAAAAACACTCCGGTGTTCGAGGGTAAGATTCAACCCATTCAGAGGCCACAGAGCCATATCTTTTCTCCCTGGAATGATGTAAACACAGGTCTGGATGGTCAGAGGAAGACTACAGACAGGGTGAGAAAGGCTCCTTTCTCACATGCAACCCCTGCCTCGGCCCTCAGACCTCGGCCTCAAACCTTACTTGTCATGGCTGTCTGGGTCAAGGGGTTGATAGGTGACTTTGTAGCACTCAATCCTCTTTAGGAAGTCATCCATCACATTCTCCCTGTTCCTTTCAGGGTAGTCGGGGCTCGACACCTTTACCTCCTGGAATCACAGGAAGAGCAGGGCCCGGTCACAGGTCTGCTCTCAACAGCACTTCTGCAAACAGCCACTGCTAAATAAAGCAAAGCAAGGCCAGAAGAAGAGGCCTTTCACGGGAGTGCTGGCGATCCCATTCATTGAGCAGCACCCGCCCCCCGTCCTGTGACCCTGGCAACCAAGAAGGGAGAGACAACTGGGGAGTCATGTGCCTGCCCTTGGCTGCAGGACAGGGGCAGTCACACAGCTGAAGCAGCTCGCGGGCCCCGATCCCTTCGTGGACCTTCCTAGGAAAACAGAATGGGATTCAATTTCTCCCCACGGGCACTTAGAATAAAGTGCATGATCTGACGCCTGGCTGACTCGGGCCAGACACCTCCTCAGCAAGGCCCCACACTGCTGGGAGAGTACCACCGTGACACAACGCATGGACGTCCATCAGCACAGCACGGTACAGCCATCCGATGGGCACAGGTATGAGCTGCGACCACACACAGCGAGGTGCCCACAACGCTGACCCGAACCTTAGACCACTGCTGGGCAGACAGCCTTCATGGAAGCTGGCCCAGACAGATAATGAAGTCTGATCCATTCTAGAACATACCTAGGTTTCAGCACTTAGCTAATACCCAGAATACAGAGCCAGGACTCCTACAGTTTAAGCTGAGCCTCTATATTCAACAGCTAATTCTTACTTTATTCCTCAAAGCCTGCTTCTCCCAAGGAAAGCATCGAGAAGTATAAAATGGGGTCCTGGCAGATCTAAGAGCTCACTCTGTGCTGCTAAACATGTCTATCTCTCACTTTCATTACCAAGCTGACTCTCCACCCACCCCCACCAACACACACACGCAAGGCATAGAGATGTGTGTGCAGGGGGCTCACATACCAGGATGTTGGCAGCAATGACGTCAGGATCATCGCACACGGACTCCACAAAGAACACCTGCCCGGGGGAGAAGGCAGCGATCAATGAGTCAAAAATGGCCAGCCTGTCAATTAAGAGCACACGTTCACACTTGCCCCACCCAAGCCACCACATCCCCCGGAGATTTTCTTTCATGAAAGTGGCCTTCGAGGGCTCTTCATTTAAAAATAGCTCTTACCATATCCCCAGGGCCTCATACATACATGCTAAGGATCTGAGAGAGGAACTGAAAGAAAACATTCAAGTTTTGGAGGTAAGGCACCAAGACGAGAGAATCGGGTGTGCAGTCCTGTCCTTCCCCATCAGAGTCAAGCAGGTCCACACATGGCTCCTAACTCCCCTCCTCCACCGACCCTCCTCTTCCTCCAGCTTGGAGGCAGACCCTGCTGCTGCTGCTAAGTGGCTTCAGTCGTGTCCGACTCTGTGCGACCCCACAGACGGCAGCCGACCAGCCTCCCTCTTCCTGGGATTCTCCAGGCAAGAACACTGCAGTGGGTTACCATTTCCTTCTCCGACGCATGAAAGCGAAAAGTGAAAGCGAGGTCTACCTTGAAGGAATTCTCCTCGGCAAAGTTCAAAATCAAGTCCCTCCTCTCTCGAGTGGTATTGGTAGCATCAAACACCTGGGAAGAGAGCCCACGAGGCAGAGGAATGGGGACCGAGAAACACAATCCCACCGAGGTGGACGCGGGCGGAGCGGTGCAGCTAGGCTGCTACAGGGGTGGAGACGGGGAAGAGGCAGGTAAGGCTTACCGCGATCTGCCCGCTCTCCTCCGTGAGATACGCCTTCACGTCTTCCAGCGCCACCAGGGCACACTGTCTGCCAGGACAGCAGAGGAAATCAGCCAGGGGACTGAGCCAAGGCCAAGCTCAGGCACAGTCAGAGACGCAAACCTCTGGGGTGCCACAGGGGTCGAGTCCCTTCTATTCAGCTTCCTCACAGATCAAAAATTTTCCCCAACTGGAGCTTTCAACTTCCCCATTATTCTTCTACCCTCCTGGATCTTTCATGTTCCCCTGCCCCACATACATATCTCACTCTCTGGAGGCTTAGCTTACAGCAACACTCACAACTTTCTGAGTCCTATTCTTCTACCCACCCAAGTCCACAGTGATCCGCCCAGTGGGTAACTTCCACTTAAAATTCCCAAAAGGAAACCAAGCCCCATGACATCCAGTCTCACGCTGGCCAAGGAAGGGCTGGCCTGGCGGTCAGGCCTAGAAGACTCACTTGCGAATCTTCATGGCCTCCTCGTTGTCATGCCGGAAGAAGTCATAGGACTTATAGGACTTGACTGCTTGCCGCCGATACACCCCAAGATTAAACACTGCAGAAGACACCCACACCCTTTAGCAGTGAAACAATACAATGTCCCAAAGCGAACTTCTCGGTCTAATGTCAGAGTGGCCAAGGGGACTGCAAAAAGCACCATGGTATGCTGGCAACAATACAAGAGTAAGAATCAAGTTAAGTTCAAGCTCTGACTTAACAGACTCTGGACAAGTCTTAAATTATCTAATTTTCAATTTTCTCAGCCACTTTGGCTATTCCACAGGGATACTGCTAAATAACGGAGATGTAAGGGCTCTGGAAATGTAAAGCCCTATACTTACTTAATTTTTAATACTCCTATCAAAGGTATTTCCCCAAAAGTAAGCCAATCCAGCCAAGGCCAGGAGGAACAAGTGCATAGCCAGAGAATAAAGCCGGAAACCAGGAAAAACCATAACTGCTGCCAGGAGCACCCTGTAACCTTGATGCCAGGGACAGAAAGTCTCCCAGAGGCCTGGGAGGCCCAGAACTGATCATTTCCTCTCCCAGAGAATGCACAGCTGCACCTACCTTTGGTGGGCACCCCAATCCAGTTGAGGTAGCGTGTAAGTTTCTTGGACACGTAGGTTTTGCCACGGGCTGGTAAGCCAATCATAACGATGAGGGTTGGAGAGTTTGTCATGTAAGATGCCCATGCTAAAGGGAAATGGAATGGAACAGAAATAAATAATGAGAGGCCAAGTAAAGAGCGTGCAGGGGCCTAAGCCTTCATGATCAGAACCTGGTTTGATTCTCATACACCTCAGTGAGGCCGGGGTCCAAGAGGACTGGAAAGGCAAACCGAGGTAAACCTCCTAAAAGACAAAGTACCCGAGCTAAGATGTGTCTTCCCCACTTGCCCAAGGTCTTCACAGAGGTACACAGGCGAAAGAGAAAACAAAAAACAAAAAAAGGTGGCTAGAAAGACAGTAGCCATAGCATCTTCCTCAGCATTGAGACTATTTAGCAACACAGGGTGACGGCGCCATGGAGGAAAGCCTTGGGCCTGGAGATTCTACCAGTGCAGCACTGAGCTGGCTCCAGTAACACATCCAACAAACTATCTCTCCTGAGGATCCCATCCACCCCTTCAGGGCCACAGGCAAGAGTGATCCTGAGGATCAAAAAAAAATCCTGCCCTCAACTTGTTTGGGCCTTTGTGCTCAGGCCACGAGTTTAAGCCAGAACTTCTAAATGATTTAGATGGTGTCAAAGCCTACCGGGGTGGCTCAGATGGTAAAGAACCTGCCTGCAGACACAGGAGACCCAGATTCGACCCCTGGGTCAGGAAGATCCTTTGGAGAAGGCAGTGGCAACCCACTCCAGTATTCCTGCCTGGAGAATCCCATGGATAGAGGAGCCTGGCAGGCTATGGTCCACAGGGTCACAAAGAGACATGACTGAAGCGACTCAGCACACACGCACAAAGCCTACAGGACACGGGATCTGACTCGACCTCAGCAGCGTCGTGGTAAAGCTGGCCCACAAGGGCATCATGGCTAGCCTGCCTCAAAGGCCCAGATAGAAGCAAGACAGTTTACAAGCAGAACAGCCACTGGTCTGCCCTTCCTTAGAAAACGGATTTCAAGAATGCTCATTTACACACACAGCTCTCCCTGGGCAGGCAGGGGCAAACCAGATGCTCAGAGGCCAGGTGACCCACCTGAGAACATACACTGAGTCACTGGGATCCGCTTTTCTCCATAAAAAGAGCCTCTGATGAGGATCGGCTTACTCACAGCCCCTCCCTGCCCACCCTGCCAGGAAGGAGTGGTGGAAGAGGGCCCTGCATGCTGCCAGTCACAGCCCTGGGGCCAAGACCCAAACGCAGGTCATCGGGAGGGACTCGGGCTCTGTGTCTCCCACGAGGGAGGCCCTGTGCACAGACCGCACGGGATAGAGTCACGTGCACCTTCATCTTCCAGAAGGCGTCCAGCAGGCACCTTCTCTTCCCTGGGAAAAGGCGACCCTGGAAGGCTAAGAAACAATTCAGCAAACTGGTGGTACCTGAATGGGAATGTCATCTTTAATTTTTAGAGAAGGGAAGGTAAAAAGGTCTCAGTGGAGAAGTGGGCACAGGGGCATGGGTAGAGAACATACCTTGGAAAGAAGAGAGTTTCCTAGGAGTATTTGGCAAGAAATAGCCAGTAGCCAAACAGGGTCCTGGCAGTGAGCGAGGGGTGGGTGCCCAGACTTGGGGTCAGAGGGGTTGGCTTTTAGCCCTTCATCCACTGGGGACATGGAAAACTCCCAGGCCTGAGCAGGAGCCCCTCCAAGGTAGGGGATGAGCAGCAGAAGTGATTTTCGTCTCTGTCCCAACAGGGAGCACAAGGGCAAGCAAATGCTGTGCTGCAGCCTCACGGATGTTAATCCCTGACCTCTTGACCCCCAACAGGCAGATTGGTTGCCTCAGGTTTCAGGAGTGAAATCCTCCCGAGTCTTACTTTCTCCAGCTCACCGCAGCTCCCTTTCCAATCCCTGTGGTGGCCTGGCTCATTACCTGCACATCCAGTGCTGCTCAGCCCACACCTTCCAACCCATTACGCACTTCCCCCAAATGTCCTCTTACCCTCCCTGAAGCTGAAAATGAACTGATGATCCCTGGGAGATGCTCTGAAGACAGCCAGGGAACCAGCTGCTCCATGTTTACCAAACAGGACAGAGAGTGCTAAGAACAAAAGGAAGCACGGGGCATTAAGGACTCCGCTTGGCGGCCCCCAGCACAGCTCCCCTTCTGCCTGCGACACCCACACATACCTGCTGCAACAGGGCTGCTCATTTACCAGAGGACAAAACAAAACCATACTTTCTATCTCAAAGTACCGCATCCGCAATACTAGGAACACTCTGTCTTGCCTGTTACAAAACAAAACTATCACACTCACGCTGATTAATTTCAGACACAATATAATTATAACATGTGCTGTGCTGTACTTAGTTGCTGAGTCATGTCCGACTCTTTTCGACCCCATGGACTCACCAGAGGGGGTCACCAGGCCCCTCTGTCCATGGGGACTCTCCAGGCAAAAATACTGCAGTCAGTTGCCATCCCCAAGGGATCTTCCTAACCCAGGGATCAAACCCAGGTCTCCTGCATTGCAGGCGGATTCTTTACCATCTGAGCCACCTGGAAGCCCAGGAATATTGGAGTGGGTAGCCTATCCCTTCTCCAGGGGAACTTCCGACCCAGGAATCAGACTGGGGTCACCTGCATTACAGGTAGATTCTTTACCAGCTGAGCTACCAGGGAACCCCATATTATAACATATCCGTTGACAAAGTTTGGAAAGCTATTTCAAAGCTGAAATTCTCTTCTGCCTTCTTTATGCAAGGTCGAACTCACTTTCTCAATCTTAGACTTACTTTCCTTCACAAACACACTTAGAGGAAAGGAGCATGTGAAAACTTCCCTCCTGTAGACAGAAAACCTGAGGCCCAGAAAAGGGAAGAGCTTGGCCCACAGTCTGCAATAGAAAGTCAAGGTCAGGGCCCTGACCAGACTCCCAGTTTTATGACCGTCCAATCAGTCCTAGTCACTAGCTCTTGTCAGCACCTGACGAAGGGAACCAAGTGGCCAGCACAACTCTGAGCTATAATCTAAACCTGAAGGGTAGTCTAGAAGGCCCACAGTTCCTGGCTTTCTCATGACCAAAGTCATCTTCCACTTTTTGTTCTCAACAGCCCCAATATTTTGAAATATACTGCCCTATGTGATTCATTAGTAATACTTTCTCTGTATTCATCAGAAGTCATAAAACTGCTGATTATGTCTTGCCGTTTTACTGATAAGCCTAATATATCCAAGTTCTGCAGCCAAACACTAAGAAAGTCAATGTTTTAGTTAACCAGTGCAACTATAGTTTAATGCCCAATTTCTGTCAAGTACTTTGGAATATTAAAAACTGCTAACAATACGGAACTTTTGAGGAATGCTGATGAGTGTTTCAAAGTGTCTATCTTTCCTCCAAGTATTTCTACAGGAAAGCTGCTGGCACAAAAATGGAAAGGTATATATGCAAGGATGCTTATTACATTGTTGTTGGTGATGGTGGAAAACTGGAAACAATGTAAATGTCCATCAGGGAGAGGCAATATCCATACAAGGCTGACTGAAGAATGAAGTAAATTTGAACTTATCAGCACACAAAAAAAATGCCCAGAATATAGTTTTAAAAAGGAGCAGGGGAGAGATGGCAGCAGAACAAAAAATGTACAGTGTGAACCTATTTTCACTAACAGGATACACCAGAATAAGATTTTAGAAAGAATCAAACCTAACAGGCACAAGCAAAATCATGAGAAATTTCTTGCTTTTCACTTTCTTTCTGTGTTGTAATTAGGGGAAGATTCATATGAATCTGTCTCATGAAGATTCATGAGAACCTGTCTGTTCCAGACCTATTCAAAATATCAAAGAATAAAAGAAACAAAGAAAGAAAACCAGGTGGACCTCCCCGGCTACCCCTAATTCCTGCTTTCACTGAGCCTGAAACCAGCTGTCTCAGCACCTTAAGGGCACCTCAGCCAGCACCACCCCCCTTCTCCCCCATCCCAGGAGCAGCTGAAATTTCAGTAATGCTCTTTTCGAGGCTTTGGCTCTCTAAAGACATTCTACAGCCCTCCAGTTCAGGCACTTCCCAGAGTCGAAGTCAGCCAACAAACAGGTGTAATTAGCAGTAATGGGATAATGGGTGAGCTATTAATAAAGCAGCTGCTGGGTATGAACACTAAGCCGACTGGGAAACTTGTTGCAAGAAACAGGCAAGTTAACAGAGAAAAGGGAAATAAACACATACTCTCATAACCGTATTTCTCCTTGGACTGTGGCTTTCAAAATCTCACAGTCCAAACGCGAAAGGAGAACAAAGTGGGGTAAATGAATGACAGTAGCTTCAGGAGAACCCAGATGCCTCCAATGGGGAAGACGAGGGTAGAACTTGGAAAGGAGAGATCAAGAATTAGAGTCTAGAGAACGAAAGAGACCTGGGATTATTGTTTCCTTGACTAATCAAAAGACCTCAAGACAAAAAAGCTGCAAAAAAGTTAGGAAGGCAGGTAGGAGAGTCCTTTGGAGGAAACAGCAGAGCCAGAAGGGCTGATACTGGGCACTGGGCAGGGTCCATGACTCCCACGGTTATCAATTCCCCACCCCCAACTGCCACCAACTGTTCTCTGCTCTTTGTGGACTCAAGTGTCCTAGTAACGTGAGGGCACCTCTCTTTAAGATATGCATTCCATACCCCCAAATCTGGGCTACCATGTTGTCAAACAAGAGGAGAAAACACTTTTTACTGAAAATACGATTCTTTACAGGGCTCTTTTAAATAGTGAGATTCCAGCACAGTATTTACCACATAATTCAATCTATATATAATGCTTCAGGAACACACACAACATGCAAATTGTCACCAGTGAAAAATAACATAGTTTAGCCACAGGCCCAACATTCTTCTAAACGCTCTCCTATATATATGCATTCAATTCTCATATCACTCAGAGTATCCCCATTTATCAAAAAGTAAACTAAGGCATGGGGCAGACAAGCAACTTGGTTAAAAGCACCTAGCTAGGAAGTAGTAACAAGAAGATTTGGACCTAGGCAGTCTGACTCCAGAGGCTACACCCAAACATCATGCCATAGTAGCTATCTTCCACAGAGTGCTTGCCCTTGGTACCTGGCTCCCTACCCTGGCAGAGAAAGAAGACGCTAATCATACAGGTCTTCTGTATGCACCAACCCCAGGATCACACCCAAACAAGCCGCCTCTGCTGCAGCCAAACCCCAACAAGCTTCATCAGGGATAGGTAGGTGAAAAAAGATGATCTTCATTAATCATGAGACTGACAAGGGCATGACATCAAGGTTGAGACTCTGGGGAGAGTTTGGAACATGAGATGATCCCAAGTCTCATGCTGGTCGACTATTTCCACCTGCTGATAAATATAACCACTGAAGTGAGAAGGACTGCCTGGTAGGGTTCCAAGGGAACTTGGAAGCAGGGACGGAGTGAGCTTTCCTTGAGTTTCCCCAAAACATCTGGGGACCAAATGCCCAGGACCTTTTGACCTGGGCGATACAGTCTTGCAGTCTGAAGGATGCTTAGTCATGTAGATCATGGGGACAGGAAATACCACTTCATCTCTCTGCAAACCCACCTGTTGTCTCTGTCTAAAAGATGGGCATGGAAATGCTCCTGTGAAACCCATCCCCAGAGGAAAATAGTTTGCAAAATATAAAGACTAAACTTGTAAGACAGTAAAGTGCCCCAGGCATGGCAAGAAGTGAAATGTCATGGTCAATTTCCCTTAGGCCTATAGAAATGAGCAACTGGTTCCAACCTGCAATTTCTGCTGTGAGCAGCACTCTCACAAAACTTAGTCCAAGAGATTAAGGGAAACTCTTAACAGTATCAGCCCCAAGGAATTCCTGCACCCTGCCACTCTGCCTTACTCACTGAGTGTATAATACTTACTCTAACTTCCTGCATCAATTGACTGGGCAAATACTCCCAGGATAGAGGAGATAAAGATCAGTTAAAGAAGGCAGGAAGAAAATGCTGGGCTACACCAGCAGCCTAACCCCAAGGACAGACATTTCAGAGTCTACTTGTTTCAGAAAGGAAATTCCCCTGGTAGACTTTGTTTTAAATTCCCGTGTCAAAGAATTATTTCTCACTCCCACTCGGCAGCAAAGTCTAGAATTACAACAATATTCCCAAAATAAAATCCTGGGACAGAGCAGCCCCTCCTCTTTCCCAACACTCACAACATTTCTTCTCTGACATTCGGAGACTTGCTTTGGTTTCATAGCTATTGTTGTTTGGTTCTGAGGAAGAGGCAGGATTCCCGGACATGGCAACTCTTCAGAGGTCTGGAAAGGACAAAAGGAATGTAAAGAAGAGAAGGAAGAAAAGAACCCTTAGAACACCCAAAAGAGGACCACTGAGGTACAAGTGAAAGAACCCTGGGCCGAGTGTCAAATCCAGCCCCCCTTCTCCCAGTTAATAGTTACATGCCCTAGTCATGAATATCTCCAGCCCTGTGTTTCCTTATCTGTGAACAGTTGCACCAGAACCTTGCATTGATAATGCTGATTTAGGAGTTTACATTCACATAAATTATCTCCTTCAGTCCTTCCAATAATCCTGTATAAACAGATTTTGCTACCATTGCTACTTCTCCCCATTTTAGATCGAAAAACTGAGGTTAATCAATTAAATGGATTATCCAAGTTCATTCCTAACCTCAGATTCCAGGTTAAGAATCTGGGGAGAGTAGTGGCATCAGGTGGGGCTGGGGTGGGTTGTGACTAGATCAAGTTCATTATCATAAAGCAATTGCAGTCCAGTGAGAAGCGGGAACATCATAAACATGTCCCCTAAAAGAAAAACCGCAGCTGGACCCGGGGACAGCCCCCGGACGTCACCACTTTCCCTTGTGGTGTTACTCTCAACCCCTGGTCCCGCACTCCCTCCCCATACATCTCCTGGGAAGCAGTCGATGGTAGAATCACCCTGCAACTAGATGCGGTAAATAACTTTCCCAAGGTCACTGCAGCATAAGGGGTAAGTCCTGAGTCTTAACTGGAGTGGGAGAGCCCCGAGTTCACTCCGCAATCCCAGACAAGGGACTCGTGAGAAAGAACCCCTAGTGCTTCAGGAACCCTGCAGTTCTTCCACTGACCACGCACAGCCTCTGAACTCACTCATCAGCTGCGGCTCTGGGTCCCTAAACGTACGGACTCCAGGTAATGCCTGGGGTGGGGGCGGGGGGAACCGGACTTGCCCCAAACAGCGAGGCTTCATCTTCCCGCACCTCATCAAGGTCCAAGCAGCCCCCTCCTGTCGCCTGCCAAGCCCCTTCAAGGTGCTGCACAGCCGCCCGTCCACCCTAAGACCCCTCCTGCCTGCGGCCCCAGTACCTACCCGTTGAGGCTAACAGGCGGGAGCCGACTCCCGGGCCGGGGTCTGGAGCACCAGCTGCCGGCGGGTCACGTGCCGCTCAAGGCCCCGCCCCTCCCGGCCTCAGCCCTCACCTGGAGAGGTTCCTCGGCCAATCGAGCGCCCGCGGGCTCCGGGGGGCGGGGCTCGCAGGCGTTCGCTGGGGCAGGAGGAGGGACCTGTAAAGGTGAACTAGCGCGAGCTCGCGAGTCTCCCGGCGCCGCGGAGGTTGGCTGCACCGTTGCTTGGCAACTAGCACGGCTGGGGGCGGGGTTAATAAAAAGCCGGACCATTTTTTTTCGTACTATCGCGAGAGTGAAGTAGTAGACGTCTTGAGGGGGTGTGGCTTTTTGGTGACTGGGAAAAAAAAAAAAAGTGAAGATTAACGCTTTCCTCCCTGAATCCCAGCGGGATCTCGTTAAATCCAACCACTGGAGCACACACTTTAGAAGGTGTTTTGCTTCAGGTCACAGAGAGTCGGACACAACTGAGCGACTAACACGTGCTAAAGTAAACCACCAAAGGCCTTAAGCGGATCTCATCTTAGGATGTTTGCAGTCTCTTCGGTCAAACACTGTAAACTAAGAAAATCAACTACTTTCCTCGCGGAACCAGGGGCTTCCGGAATCCGTGGTGTACCCCAGCGGACTTACCACCTTACTTATTTTCCCGTTTACCACCCGCGCTGTACCGGTTGTTATGACCATCTTGAAGAACCAAAGAGGAAAACTGCTCCAGGAGAAAACTGGGTCCTCAAAGGTTTGAAAAGATGTGCTGTTTCCATATAACTTATTCAGAGGCAGAAACTTTCATAGTGTTAGTGAGTTTGCACATTTCAAGTGCACACATCAGCAATTGCTGAGGGCTAGATACATGAATGGATGCTAAAATTAGTTTGCAAAAGTTTTAAGTAAAAACAAGATGTTTGTTTAGTTTCAAAGTATCTCTCCAAAATATTCAGTAATTACGAAGAGAAAAACAGTAAGTTCATAGTAAAGAATTCTGACAGATGCCACTTGGCAGATTAGCCAAGTGATCAAGATTAACATCACCAGTAATACATGTGAACATCATGTACCCTCCAACATGACTGAGGACACGTCATCTTTGTGTCATCCTTCCCAAGAATGCCTAAGTTCAATCTAAACATGAGAAAACATCAAACAAACCCAAATTGAGGGACCTTCCACAAAACGACTGAGCAGTGTTCTTCAAAAGTGTGACATCGTAAAAGACAAAAAAACACTGTACAAGTGTCAGGCTGAAGGAGACCAAGGAGACACAACTATTAATAAATGCAATATGGAACCATCTATCATATCCCAGAACAGAAGAAGGATGTTAGGAGAAAACACTGCAATCCAAATACATTATTTACTACTACTACTAAGTCACCTCAGTCGTGTCCGACTCTGTGTGACCCCATAGACGGCAGCCTATCAGGCTCCTCCGACCCTGGGATTCTCCAGGCAAGAACACTGGAGTGGGTTGCCATTTCCTTCTCCAATGCATGAGAGTGAAAAGTGAAAGTGAAAGTCACTCAGTCGTGCCCGACTCTTAGTGACCCATGGACTGCAGCCCAGCAGGCTCCTCCATCCATGGGAGTTTCCAGGAGGAGAAAACACTGCAATCCAAATACATTATTTACTACTACTACTAAGTCACCTCAGTCGTGTCCGACTCTGTGTGACCCCATAGACGGCAGCCTATCAGGCTCCTCCGACCCTGGGATTCTCCAGGCAAGAACACTGGAGTGGGTTGCCATTTCCTTCTCCAATGCATGAGAGTGAAAAGTGAAAGTGAAAGTCACTCAGTCGTGCCCGACTCTTAGTGACCCATGGACTGCAGCCCAGCAGGCTCCTCCATCCATGGGAGTTTCCAGGCAAGAGTACTGGAGTGGGGTGCCATTGCCTTCTCCGAATACATTATTTAGTTTAGCTAATAGTATTGTAACAAGTTTAAGTTTTCACTGTTGTTTTTTCTACAGTTTGGTAAGATGTATGTAATATGAGGGGATATTGGATGAAGTGTATATGGGAATTCGGCACTATTTTTGCAACCTGTCTGTAAGCTTGAAATTATTTCAAAATAAAAAGTTAAAAAATAATAATGAAAAAAATCAGAGGTGTAATTCTTAAGCTCTTGTAATTGTCTTTTCCAACAATGGCCCCACTTGCTCTTCGAGAACCTTACCGTTCCCTTATCCAGAGGTGCCATCTACTTACACTCCCCTTCAACCTGGGCAGGACTTTATTACAGCTATGATGAATAGAACAGACACTGCATGACTTCTGAATCTAGGTCACAAAAGGTGTGGCCAATTTTAAATGATCCTTTTTCTAGATATTCACCCCAGGAACCCTGTCACTATTTGGTGAGGAAGCCCAGGCCACACAAAGAAGTCACAAGAATATATTTCAGCGGAAGCCCCAACTAACAGCTAAGCTAAGAGCCAGACCTGTGACAACACCTTCAGATTATTCTAGCCCAGTGCCTTCAAGCTATCCCATCAGTCACTGAGTGGAATAAGGAGGTGTTGTCCCCACTAAGCCCTGTCCAAATTGCAGATTTGTGAGCATAATTATTGTTGTTATTGCGTTAAGCTACTAAGGCTTGTGGTGATTTGTTAGGCAGCAAGAGATAACTGGAACAGCTGCCCTAAATTGATATGATTAATTGCTAGTGGAAGATACCAGCTTATACTCATTTCATCCCATAAAAGAAAACTTTACTCACAATGGTAAAAAGAGAACTCATAAGTGGTGTGATTTTGGTAGCATTTTTTGCCATTTTTTTTTTGCAGTGAATTAGTTTGCCATACAGTATCCATTTCTGAAGGAGATCAATATGATATTGAGTTATTAAAACAGACCTAAGGGCATATTAGTCTTGTGTTTTGCTAGGTCTCAGTCTAAGCACAGCCATATTAATGTCCATCTCTTCACTTTCAGAAGTAAGTCATCCCATTTATCAGTGAATAAGGTGAAAAGTGATCAGTGTCCTCAATTTCTCCCTTTCCTCTGTACCGTAAACCTACCCTTTAAGTTCAAATCTATTGCCTTCTAAGTTGAGCTGGGACCACACAAATAACCATCATTTACTTGCAAAGGGGATGTTTTAATAGTTTTCAACTGGACTTTTTCTTAAGTGTGTCAACTTGCACACTAAGAAATATGTTGAAAGTAGAAAAGCAAGATGTATCATCTTACTAGTAAAACTTGCTTACATCAAAGATACCAAATAATTGGTCAATAACCATCTTAAGGGAGAAGGCAATGGCACCCTACTCCAGTACTCTTGCCTGGAAAACCCTGTGGGCGGAGGAGCCTGGTGGGATGCAGTCCATGGGGTCGCTAGGAGTCAGACACGACTGAGCAACTTCACTTTCACTTTTCACTTTCATGCATTGGAGAAGGACTTGGCAACCCACTCCAGTGTTCTTGCCTGGGAATCTCAGGGACAGGGGAGCCTGGTGGGCTGGCGTCAATGGGGTCGCACAGAGTCAGACACGACTGAAGCAACTTAGCAACCATCTTAAGAACATTTGAGAACGTCTTTTCTTAACAGAGTTCTTAACTCTTAATTTTCACAAGTAAGCTAAATTACTACCTTGATCTTAAAGAAATTGCAAAATATATTATACCATCTTCGAGATATTACCATGGAGAAAATAAAACAGGGAATAATCAATGCTTGTTTTTCTTCCTGATAAAATTAAAGAACAGACTAATATTCTACAGAGGTACATTACAAAATTATTTTGCTTTTATCTATTAGATTAAAGCAAAGCATGTTTCAACATAACTTCTTTGAAGTCACTGTTACTATATGAACTCTCAACCATCTCTTGCTTCTTTCTACCTTGAGAGCAGGAGTATCTAAAAAAAGGGGGGGTTATCATTACCATCTTTCTAAATTCCATATATATGCATTAGTATACTGTATTGAAAATAAATAAATTTATATTAAAAAAGGGGGGGTGTCTTAAATTAGAAACACCTGAGTTTGAATTCAGGTTCTCTGTCATGAACATGCTACGTCAGCAGCTCTCAAAATTTTAACATGCATCAGAATTAGCTGGAGGCCTTGTCTAAACACAAATTACCTGCAGCCCAACCCTAAGGTTTTTGATTCAGTAGGTGGAGGATGGGCTGTGAAATCTGTATCTCTTCCAAGTTTCCAGATGAAGCCGAGTTGTACACACCTTTGAACAAATTACACCTTGGTTTGAACCTCAGATTCTATGGCTGAAAAATATCAGAGTTTCTACCAATATCATAAATATTCATTTCCTCTCCCTATATGTCAATACCCAGGACACAGAACTTCCCTGATAGCCCAGTGGGTAAAAAAAAAATCCGTCTGTCAATGCAGGAGACACAAGAGATGCAGGTTCGATCCCTGGGTGGGAAAGATCCCCTGGAGGGGGAAATGGCAACCCACTCCAGTATTCTCGCCTAGAGAATCCCAGGACAGAGGAGCCTGGTGGGCTACAGTCCATGGGGTCACAAAAGTGTCTGACATGACTAAGCAACTAAACAGCAGCAGCAAGGTTCAGGGTCCCCTCCCACAATTCTGAAACCCAAACACTTCAGAAAGCAGAGCTTTTCTTTTTCTTTTAGGTTTGGTTTAAATTCATTTGGCAACAAAGCTGGCCTACTAACACTCTTCCTTTATTACATATTGTTTTTAATTTTATATCTATTTACTATATGTTTAGTTTAGTTATTGGGTGCTATGGCCCTACCCCTACTAGAACTGTTATGTATTATACAGGCTACAAACCATACTACCTTTCTAGAATGAGAGAAAATGTATGAATCCTGAAGTCCTGGCTCTAAATGTTTTAGATAAGGAGCTGGTGACCTGTATTTAGCACTTCAACATATTTATATATTTCCTTTGACTTATTTAGCTATTTTCAGCTTTCTCAACTTAATTACAAACCCCTCAGGAGCACAATCATGCCTTGTGTGCCAACCTCCGCATCACCTACTACCTACTGACCATGAAGAAAATGTTAAATAAATATGTTAAATAAATAACCACTGCTTTGAATTTATTGACCCTAAGGAGATATGAGTAAAAAACTGACATGATTCCATAGTATGAGATTCAAAAAGGACAGATGAATCAAAAAGCTTGCAGCGTTCTCAAAATTGCAACTGACTATAATCCCAAATGATTCTGACAAGAAGAAAATGTGACAGCGACGCTGCTGCTCTTCCTTGCACTTGTCACACATCGCACCTAAGGTACTGAAGCGGGACTGTGTTTCTGCTCTTCTTAAGGATCTGTGCCTTATTCACTCCCATACTTCCACGTGACCTCATCTCTAATGCTTCCATTCCACGAGCTTTTGCATTTGCTCAAAACTGTTGCATATTTAAAAATGAAAGAAAAAGAAGGCACATTAGGTTGCAGAGGAACAAAGGTGTCGTGACTTGCAGTGCATTAGCCATGAGAAGGTGACAGATTCCATTTGTGATCCAGAAACAAAACTGAGGTTGGCAAGCGGGGTAAGGACAGTCAACAGGATCCACTAAGCAGCAGCTTGCAAAGATGCTGCAAGGGCCAGAGCACTCATCCAGAAGGCCAACTTGGATGGGAAACTAGATACCAAACACCTGGACCGTCAGTGAGATGGTTTGACAAAGCCTGTCCAGCCAGGTCTGCTTATTTGGTCAGTACGTAGAGATTTTTTTATCTGAAGGTCAAGATTCATTAAGCGAGTATAATCCCCCCATACTACATCCCCACATTCAGAAAAGCCCCCTTGAATGTAAGAACACAAATAAAGAAAAAAGGCAACCCTGTTCACATGCCAGAATGGTGACACAAATGAATTCACATTCTCACCAGAAGCGGTTCATTCTGCAGAATCAAGAATTTTACATGCCATTGCCTCAGCTGGACGACAGGACCTCCCTTCCAGATATACGAAGTGCATCAGTGGGTTTTCAAATTAACACTTACTGAAATTTGAAACCTGTTCTTTTTCTTAATTTTTTCCCGTTAATGTCTATTGACCTTCACAGCTGGCATTCTGGATAATACATATGTGCTTGTAAAGGCAAGAAAATAGAGAATGGAGCCCTGAAAAGAGACTGAACCAGATAGACAGAGAAGGGGGAGGGGGGGAGAAGATATAGAGATTAGGGTTAGCTACAGGAAATCACCAACACGCTATCATTTTTTTAATGTATGAAAATGTCAATTTCATAGTTTGACTTCCACATAAATAACTACCATCTCATGTTTTTATAAGAAAAGAAAAAAGACAGTGAAAGGAACGAGAGGCCTTATATATAAGGATGAGCCAGATCTCCATGGGTCCTCCATGTCCATTCTGATGACTCTCTGATCAGCTGCTTCCAGAGATGAAAACACAATGGCCTTTATGTGCTGGGTCATGCTTCAGAGACTCACAAGAAAAGAAAGGAGGCTGAAAAAGACCCACATCACAATGTATGGCTAAAGGGTCACAAGTGAGACTCACATGTTCAGAGTTGCCCTGTCCTTTTAGATTCTTAACTCAGGCTGATTATTACCCACTTCCTCGGAGACCTCACTAAAATCCATCACCGTGACCTGGAGCATTTGTCCTCAGAACTGCCAAACTTGCAAAAGGCCTGGGCTTCCCCTGCACTACCAGTCAGAGCGGCCAGGTGCCCATAGACTGATAAAAGCACACACTACACTACTCTTTCCTATTTCTTCCTTCATTGCCATGAGGCTACATGGCTTCTGACTTTGCCCCTCGAAAATGTGGCTTTTGTTGGAGTCAGTGTCTCTCACCTCAGGGAGAAGGAAACCAGGAAAGGAAAGGGTAGTAACTTCTTTTCTTCTATTTTCCCTCCCAAAGTATCTTTTGCTGACAGCCAACATTTGGTTAGTTGGAAACTGGATACTTGCCAGAGCCCAGAATGAAAAATGTGTTGTCAACAGCCAGGAGAATAAATCGGGCAGGACTTCTAAGTTCTGGCATATTGAGTCACTCACCTGGGGTGGCTGCTTTCAGGCACACATTCTCAGGCCCCTGCTCAATCACAATCCCCCAGCATCTGAACTGTGGCTTTACCTCAGTGGTTCTCAACTGGGGGGTGGTTCTGGCCACAGGGGACATGTGGTCACATCTGGAGACAGATGGGTCCTCAGAACTAGGAGAGAGAGGCTATTACTATTGACAACTAGGAAGTAGAGGCCAGGGGGGCTGCTCAACCTCCTACAGTGCACAGGACCGTCCTCAGACAGAGAACAATGGGGCTTCAGTTATTAGGAGTGCTGAGACGGAGAGATAAGAAAGCCTTCCTCAGTGATCAGTGCAAAGAAATAGAGGACAACAATAGCCTGGAAAAGACCAGAGATCTCTTCAAGAAAATTAGAGATACCAAGGGAACATCTGATGCAAACATGGGCACAAAAAAGGACAGAAATGGTAAGGACCTAACAGAAGCAGAAGATATTAAGAAGAGGTGGCAAGAATACACAGAAGAATTACACAAAAAAGATCGTCACGACCCAGATAATCATGATGTGTGATCACTCACCTAGAGCCAGATATCCTGGAATGCAAACTCAAGGGGACCTTGGGAAGCATCACTACACACAAAGCTAGTGGATGTGATGGAATTCCAGTTGAGTTATTTCAAATCCTGAAAGATGATGCTGTGAAAGTGCTGCACTCGGTATGCCAGCAAATTTGGAAAATTCAGCAGTGGCCACAGGACTGGAAAAGGTCAGTTTTCATTCCAATCCCAAAGAAAGGCAATGCCAAAAATGTTCGCACTACCACACAGTTCCACTCACCTCACAGGCTAGCAAAGTAATGCTTAAAATTCTCCAAGCCAGGCTTCAACAGTACATGAACCGTGAACTTCCAGATGTTCAAGCTGGATTTAGAAAAGGCAGAGGACCCAGAGATCAAATTGCCAACAGCCACTGGATCACTGAAAAAGCAAGAGAATTCCAGGAAAACATCTATTTCTGCTTTATCAATTATGCCAAAGCCTTTACTGAGTAGATCACAACAAACTGTGGAAAATGCTTAAAGAGGTGGGAATACCAGATCGCCTGACCTGCCTCCTGAGAAATCTGTATGCAGGTCAAAAAGCAACAGTTAGAACTAGACATGGAACAACAGACTGGTTCCAAGCTGGGGAAGGGATACATCAAGGCTGTATATTGTCACTTTGCATATTAACTTATATGCAGAGTACATCATGAGAAATGTTGGGATGGATGAAGCACAAGCTGGAATCAAGATTGCCAGGAGAAATATCAATAACAGATATGCAGTCCATGGAGTCTTTAGGAGTGGGACAAGACTGAGCGACTTCACTTTCACTTTTCACTTTCATGCATTGGAGAAGGAAATGGCAGTCTACTCCAACATTCTTGTCTGGAGAATCCCATAGACGGAGGAGCCTGATGGGCTATAGTTCATGGGGTCACAGAGAGTCAGAGATGACTGAGCACACAGACATGCATAGATATAGACATAAAAAGCATATATATATATATATATATACACACACACACACACTCATCCTTTAGTTATAAACATGAAAAATGGTATTACTGAAAACAAGACATATACATGTATCAATACAACATTGCAAATCAACTATAATTGAATTTAAAAAAGAAATGTACACGTGGCTCACACCATACTGAGGGGGAAGCAACATGAATAATGGAGTCAAAGAATGCTTGGAGTTAGTTCTGTGCCTTGTCCAATCTTCTCTGCAAAAGTCTGGAGTTTCCCAGAAAATACTGACATTCAAATATTGATTTAGTAGGCAGAAACAGAGAGCTTTGGCTCTCCCTATTTGATACAAAGGTTTCCAGTAATGAAAGTGAAAATATTCTTATTAGCTTTCTTATTTTCCCCCCAAACATTTCCTATGGTTTCTAGGAATGGCAGTTGCCAGTGAAGAGAAACCATCCCACAGGCTTGGAGCTATATCAGAAGTCCTCTTTTTTTTTCAGATTCCTATAACTCATGACTTCTCTCCTTACATGCCTGTCCATTCTGGAGAAAATTTATATAAAGAGAAGATAGTGTTTGAGGTCTTGTTTCTACACCCATTCACTCATTCACACATCTAGTGATACTTGACATTCTACTATGCCAGGCACTGTTGTAGGTGCTGAGATAACAGTAGTGAACAAAAAAAACAAGAGCCCACCCTCATGGAATTTCCTTTTTGCTGTGGCAGATGTACACACAAAACCCAAAACAGCTACTGTGTACAGAATCTGCCAGGCCTCCATGAAGAGGAGACATTTTGGGCAGCAAGCAGAAGGAAGCAAGGGCATTGGGCTAGCCAGGTGGTTTTCCAGATGAAGAGCATGCACAGCAGTGGGAACAGCAAGTGCAAAGGTCCTGGGGTATATGAGAAGCAGAGAACAAGTGAGTATCTGATGGGTTGGACTGCTTTCAAGACTTTGATATTTGTTTCAGGGGCTGCTGGGGAGTATGTAAAACTAACTTGGGTACTGTTACTCCTTTTCACCCCACTTAAAAAATAAATTAACAATCAACTAAGGTCAGATAATCATGCAGGTTTTTTTTTTTTCTAGCACAAAATAGGGATTTGTGCTCTTCATCTCTTTCCAACAAAAAAAAAAAAGAGTAGGGTATGAGCTCAGGGAACCACCGGGCTTTGAGGACAGTGAATCAGCCAGAGAGCACAGCAGTAACCCCTTTGCAAAAGACTAAGGGTTTTGGAGAGAAAGGAGAGCTGAGTTCAAAGTTTAGTCCTACAAAATACAAGTGGATGAAGAGAGACATGAACCCAGGACCTGTGCTGGTGGCAGAGTCAGAGTTGTCACCACCCTTGAAAAATCATTCATGCTTGAGCAGGAGCCAAAAACCACAGTGAGCATCACTGTGAAAATGAGGACTGTACCCACAGCCTGAGCACTCTCTTAATTAAAACATATCGGTACCTGTTCAAGGTGGATCAATAAGCAGGTACCTTGAGCGCCCTTGGAGAGCTGGGTAAAAAACAGCCCTCAAAGAAAGAGCTCTTGAACAGGCCTCCTAAGAGCCAAGAGGCTCCAGGAGAGCAGAAGCAGGCCACTGCCAGCCCTTTCAAAACTGGAAACAGGAGCGAAGTCTGATTCCTCCTGGGCAGGTCATATGTATTCCCAGATGCGGCCCTTACATCTTCAAAGCCCCACACAAACCTTATGGTCATGAGATGTCACCAAGAAGGGACGTGGCTTTGTTTTTGTCTTTTTTAGCAACATATTTTCTCTCTGGCATTCAGATGCTGTCTACAAGCTTCTGACTTTCTGAGATTCTTTGCAGGGGGTCGAGGGAGTCTAATTATGTAAATGCCTAGGTCAGTGGTTCTTAACTTCTGACTGCAGGATACCCTATGCACCTGCTAAAAATTAAGAGTAAGGCCCCGTCTCCCAGAGACGGGAAATGTGGGTCTAGGAATACACATTTTTACATCCCCTAAAGCCATCCTGAGGCTGGTAGGTCAAAGGACCTTATGTGGAAAAACATTGGCCCATCCCCTCTCCCTCCCACAAAAAAGCCCTCTTCCTCACTGATAAAATGTGGTTGTTTGGGGAGAGGTGAGAGAGGAAGTTGCCCAAATTGCCCTGTACTCACCTCAAACTGTGGCTCCTGATTATAGAAAGTTTCTGTTTATGTGCCTCTCTGTTCCTGATTCAGGGACTCTTTGACTTAGTACACAGTAGGCTACATCAGTGCAGCCTGCCCAAGGCTGTTGTCCCTAATGTCCTGCCCAGCATGGCCCTGCACATCAGGGCATCCTCCCTAGGAGGACAGGGAGGTGCCTAAGCTGTGCCCTGTGGCTGGCAGGGACCTGTGACAGAGCACTAGAGCATTCAACCCCGAAAAAACAAACTGGGAGGCGCCTTAGTGAGTCCCTATTTCAGTAAGCCCCATCCAGCTGACTCTCGTCCTATAGAAGAAATATAGGCAGGCAGCTTGGATTTCTTCTATCTGACCCAAAGCAGTGAGTGAGTATGCAGAGTACATCGTGAGAAACGGTGGGCTGGAGGAAGCACAAGCTGGAATCAAGATTGCCAGGAGAAATATCAATAACTGCAGATATGCAGATGACACCACCCTTATGGCAGAAGTGAAGAGGAACTAAAGAGCCTCTTGATGAAAGTGAAAAAGGAGAGTGAAAAAGTTGGCTTAAAGCTCAACATTCAGAAAACGAAGATCATGGCATCTGGTCCCATCATTTCATGGCAAATAGATGGGGAAACAGTGGAAACAGTGGCTGACTTTATTTTTCTGGGCTCCAAAATTCACTGCAGATGGCGATTGCAGCCATGAAATTAAAGATGCTTACTCCTTGGAAGGAAAGTTATGACCAACCTAGACAGCATGTTAAAAAGCAGAGACATTACTTGGTCAACAAAGGTCCGTCAGGTCAAGGCTATGGTTTTTCCAGTGGTCATGTATGGATGTGAGATTTGGACTATAAAGCTGAGTGCCGAAGAATTGATGCTTTTGAACTATGGTGTTGGAGAAGACTCTTGAGAGTCCCTTGGACTGCAAGGAGATCCAACCAGTCCATCCTAAAGGAGATCAGTCCTGGGTGTTCATTGGAGGGACTGATGTTGAAGCTAAACTCCAATACTTTGGCCACCTGATGCGAAGAGCTGCCTCATTGGAAAAGACCCTGATGCTGGGAAAGATTGAGGGCAGGAGGAGAAGGGGATGACAGAAGATGAGATGGTTGGATGGCATCACTGACTCAATGGACATGGGTTTAGGTGGACTCCAGGAGTTGGTGATGGACAGGGAGGCCTGGCACGTTGTGGTGCATGGGGTTGCAAAGAATCAGACACGACTGAGCAACTGAACTGAACTGAGTGAGTAAGAAGGAAAAGGTGCTGGGACTGGGGACCCCTTGCTGCAACCTCCAGAGTAGATCATGATTAGCTATGTGACCTCAGCAAAGTCAACTTTGGAAGGCCCTTCCTGCTCCCAACAGCCAGGATTCCATGACCAAAGGTGTCTTCACAGGGAGCTTGCATGGTGAAGATTGAAACCAAGCATGGTATGCTCTCTAGGCAGTGGGAAAACCCAGCGACTGGGGCCATGGGACACAAGTGACAAGATTAGGTTGTGAGAACCTAATTAGGGTATCAGGAGACAGGGCAGAGGAGGGCCTGGGGAAGAAGAGAGAAGAAGGTAAGCTGGGGTTTCTCAGCCTCGGCACTCAGGATATTCTGGCCCCAGTGATTCTTTGCTGTGGGCACTGTCCTGTGCACGGCAGATTATTTGACAGCATCCCAGTCTGTACCCACTAGATACCAGGAGCATCCCCCCTCTCCCACCTCCAGTTGTGACAGCTAAAACCGTCTCCAAACATTGCCAAATGGCCCCTTGGCAGCAAAATTGCCTCTGGTTGAGAATCACTGGTTTAAATGAGACAAAATATTATGGCTTTATCCAGCTTTATCCTTTTAATAATTTCCCTCCACACTCAAAAGGAACATACATACTTTCTACTACCATACCCTAAAACTATCACTGCTCAACTATTTCACTTGTCCACAATGTCAGTCTGAAAGGTAAAGACCACCCCTTCCCAATTCCAACCTCCAGCAAATTAAGATATATGGGAGGTTAAATTAAATTAAGTTAAATGAAGGGGAGTGCCAGGGGATGAAGGGGTGAAATCCACTAAAGGAGCAGAAATGGAGAATGAGAAAAGTCAGGAGTCAGAGTAGAAGCTGGGATAACAGAGGGTCAGTCTGGGTTAAAAGAATGAAGAGACCCTTGAGGGTGAAGGGAGATATGTGAATGCACAGGAGACTGAGGAATTATGGGAGGCTGGGCCAGAAGGCTGTGTCTGCGTGGTTCACGTGTAGGTCTGTGTTTATGTCTCTGTGTGTCTTGTGTGTGTCTGTGTGTGTCTATGTGTTTCTCTCTGTGTGTCTATGGGTACGTGTGTATGTCTCTGTGTGTCTGTGTCTGTGGGTGAGTGTGTATGTCCATGTACGTGTCTGTGTGTATGGGTGTCTTCTGTGTGTCTGTGTGTGTCCTCAGCAAGTTTCTCAGGGTAGAGGCAGAGAAGTCTCTAGAGCCAGAGGATCACCATATTCTGAGGAGAAAGAAACAGGATGCAAAGGAGGACAAACAGCTGGAGATAGGAGACGAGACCTGCAGGCCAGAGCCAGCGGGAATGGCTGCCCCTGCGGCATCACTGGGACTCGGGCACCTCCGCGAGGGGACAGCGGCCATGACGGCTCAGGGAATGGAAGTGTGGGGCTACGGCGAGCCTGGCCACCGGTCACTAAACACCCACCAAGTAGACGGAGCCGCCAAGTACCAGGCGCCATGTGAGCTCCTAAAGGTCTAAAGAGAAAATGCCTGGGTCCTGCCGCCAGGGAAGCAAGTCTAGGCAGCTGAGCTCAGGAGGAGGGCAGCCATGCGTGACTGCATGGAGGACGCGCTCTGAGCCTCTGGGTTCCTGTGGCTCAGCGGATGAACCAGCATCAGCAGGAAACAAAAGCTGCTTCCAGCACACTCCCTACCCTCCTCGTTGTGCCTGAAAACCGCAACGGGGATTAAAAAAAAAGACTTCGATAAGGTTCCAGAAAACCTCTGGCCACCCCTCCCCTTGAAGAACAAAGCTTTGATTTACAGCTCTGATTTTTCAGGAGACCCTCAAACTGTCATGTCAGCCAAATGTCTCTGAATTTTAGACGCCCTCGGGTTGGGTTGCTGTTTTGAATTAGCTCCTCTTGCCAAGGGATATAAGAAAAGGCTCCCGAAGGAAGCCTGCAAAAACAGCTCATTACTGTGCGATCCACTCCCCCGCCACCTCGCAGAAGATGCAGGCGAAGAGCTCTGTTGCCACCGTCTGATAACAGAGGTGGCGGCCTGAATACTAACCAGAAAGCCAAAGAGAAGGAAATGTTTTCTGAGAAAATATGTCTTTTCTGGAGGTAGAAAAATAAGACACACACACATAAAAACCCACTGCTCTTGGTTCACAAATTCCAAGTGGGGAATGCTGCCAGTATCTTGTGAAGGACTAGGAAGGTGAGGTCTGGGGGCATGGTTTCTAGAAGCTGTTTTCAATGCCTTCCTTCTGCTGCTCATATACAGGGCATTCAGTTTGTTCAAATGAGTGCAAACAAAGGAATACATTTGTTTGGGCAGGCTTCATTATACGCTAATTAATGTAAATCTTACCCACAGAGAGGAACCTAAATAAATAGCTAGAGTAATTAAAGTTAAGGGGGGTTGTTCTGTTTTGTTTGAAAGGGGGTTAGTTAGGGGTGTGTCTGAAAAAGGTTCAGATTTGAGGGAGTTTTAGGAATGGATTTTTGTATAATAATCTTTCAGAAGAATGGACTACCTATATTAGCCGGGTGGCGGTCCCTAATCCAGGTCAGTAGCATCCATCGCAAACAAAAACACTATGTTCCCACAAGGAGTTCTGGGAAACAAAGAGACCAACGTTAAGTACCGGAACTGCAAAAATGTTAGAGAAAAAAGGCCTCAAATAGTGCAGGGGAAGATAATTAAATCATTAAAGCACTGTCACATCGAAATAACCAGACCAGCAGAGCTGAAAGATCAAAGCTGAGTTTATTACTCACCAAGCGAGCTCAGTCAGTCTCTCCACATGTCCCCAAGCAGAAAGAGCAATTTTTCTCAAATAATGCAGGATTCTAAAGGTGTTATTTGATTGGCTAAGATTGCAATTATCAATTCTCCATAGGGATCGATCATTGCTTGGTTTAGGTCACAAAAGCACAGGCAAAATTCTCAAAGTGGCCCAAGATATGTGGCATTTGGGTTTGGTCTGATTCAGGAACAGGCAGCAGCCACCTGAATAATAAAACTCCCCCCTAAATAAAAATCAAATCCCGAGCAATGGCTAGCCATTTCCAAGTCGTATTTTTCAAGTTGCCCTAATGATACAGGAAGGCTAATCTAATGAACATAAACATTTCTTTGACTTGCATGGCAATTAATGCCACGCTCACCTCCATCTGTGACATATCCAAACTTCCTGGTGAGGGAACCGAACATACAAAGATCTCAGATGAAGGGGGATCAGCAAGTGCAAAGGCCTAGGAGCTGAAATGAGCCTGGTGTTTTTGACAGACAGCAAGAAGGCCAGTGTGGCCAGATCAAAGTCAGGGAGAGAGGAGAGTGATAAGAAATAGGTAGGATCCAGATCTGCCCAAGACATGGTAGGACATGGATGTTCATTCCAAATGTGATGGAAATCGACTGAAGAATTGTGAGCAGGGAATTGTCAGCATTTGATTTACAACTTGTAACAGGTTACCATGTCTGATGTGTGAAGAAGATTCTCTAGGCAAGTAAACAGTAGAAGTAGAGCTGTTCAGAGGCCAACTGTGCTAGTCCAGGACTTGATGGCAGCCTGGGTGGGGGATAATGGGGAATGATGGATAAGAAGTCAGATTTGTGATCTATTTTGAAAGTAGAGCTGACAACAATGGAATGAGGAAGTGAGGGCAGGAGGAAAGCAGGGAATTAACATGATTTCTGTATTTTCAGCCAGAGCACCTTTAAGAACGGTGAACACTGGAAAAGTCAAGGCTTTACAGGACCACTGGAAGTTCAGATGTGAACACACTAAGTTGGAGATGACACATCCAAGTAAAGGCATTTCAGCACCTGGATGTGTTGATTTGAAGCTCACGTGAAAGGTAGAGATATAAATGGAATCCTTAGTATATAGAGGTCATATAAAGTCATGGAACTGGGTAAGGCCATTTAGAGAGCAAATATTAATAAAGAAAACAAAGAGAGGAAGCAAGCGGGGAGGAGGAGGAGAGAGAAGGGGGAAAGGGAGAAGAGGAAATAGCAGAGGACTGAGCCATGACAAGATGGAGAGGTCCTGTTGTGGTCGTCTGTTTAGATGGCAAATATCACAGCATGTTCCTGTATTGGTGGAGAGAGGAGAGAATTTATGGTGCACAAGAAAGGAAAAGAAGTAAAGGAATCAAGTCCTCAGGTAGTTGAAAAGGGATGGAGGCAGATGCAGAGGGGACAGGCTGACCCAGAGAGGGGCAGTAACAGACTAGTTGTGAAAGGAGGGAAGGGAAAATATAAGCATATGATGCCTACAAGCAACCAAGTCCACTTTGTGATGGCAGGATGAGGCGGTTCCATTCAATCAGCAAATTAAAAGCTAAGTGAAGGAGTCTCTGGGCCTAGAAAAGAAAACAACGGTCTCAAAAGCCCTTGCTGAATCATCTAACTTTGGAGAAAACAAAACTAAACTTTAAGTTCCGCCCTGATGCTCTGGGCCGGTTGCATCTACCTGGGACTTATCACTCCCTGCCCAGAAACCTCCCACCCCCTACACCTTCCCAGAACTTATCATCCCTGCCCAGGGGATTTATCACCCCCTGCCCAAAACCTCCCACCCCCTGTTCAACCACAAATGCCATTTCAACTTAAGATTACTCAAAACTTCTCGCCTAACGTTTTCCTTATCGCTTCCACAAACCTCCCTTTAAATATGAAGCCTCCCTGATCTCTCTCTCTCTCTTCCTTGCCTAAACAAAAGTAACCTACCTCTGTTGAGGTCATCTCTCCTTCTTTTCTGCCTCGGCCCAAACTATACCTTACAATAAGATCGTTAAGAAGAGGGCGATTTGCCAACAGGCAGTGGAAGAAGGAGTTTTTGAGAAGAGGTCTGATGTGGTTGTCTCTGAGGATGGGAGAGGGGATGGAGCAGGGAAATACTCCACAATGCTCAAAAAGCTGAAATTTAGAGTCATGGGTCTGAAGTGAGGCCAGGAGCAGGGCTGGGTGTTTTTCTCCAATGACATATGGCTCCTCGGAAGTAAGATGGGCTGAGATTTGGGTTGAACCTGGGTCTGGGGATCAAGTAACTTAGGGGCCAGAGGTCTGAAGAGGAGATCTCCTGGGATGGCAGAGCTGCAGGAGAGTCAGCCCCAGACTAGTAGTGGAGGGGGTGGGGAGGAAAGAGCTGAAATCACCATCAAAATGAAAAGGCCACTGGGATGTCAGCAGACGCAACACAAGGTCAGTTATGGAAGGCCAGCCTAGTGATGTGGTGTGTGTGTCAAAGGAGCTCAGTGTTTGAGGAGAGAGGCAGAAGAGCAGGGTCTAGAAAGGAGATCAGTCAGACCAGTGGTTCTCAGCCAGGGGCAATGCCCACCCCACCACCACAGGGATTTTGGCAATGTCTGGAGACATTTTTAGTTGTCACAGTTGCAGGAGAGAGACAGTACCCATGGCTTTTAGTGGGGAAAAGCAGGGAGGCTGCTAAACTTTACAGAGGGCACAGGAAAGAATGATCCCGCCCAAAGTATCGATGGTGCTAAGGTTGAGAAACCCCAGTTAGATCTGGAAGTTAAAGGGAATGTTCTTTGCAGGGGTTTCCCAGCAATATGAAGCCTCCCTGATCTCTCTCTCTCTCTTCCTTGCCTAAACAAAAGTAACCTACCTCTGTTGAGGTCATCTCTCCTTCTTTTCTGCCTCGGCCCAAACTATACCTTACAATAAGATCGTTAAGAAGAGGGCGATTTGCCAACAGGCAGTGGAAGAAGGAGTTTTTGAGAAGAGGTCTGATGTGGTTGTCTCTGAGGATGGGAGAGGGGATGGAGCAGGGAAATACTCCACAATGCTCAAAAAGCTGAAATTTAGAGTCATGGGTCTGAAGTGAGGCCAGGAGCAGGGCTGGGTGTTTTTCTCCAATGACATATGGCTCCTCGGAAGTAAGATGGGCTGAGATTTGGGTTGAACCTGGGTCTGGGGATCAAGTAACTTAGGGGCCAGAGGTCTGAAGAGGAGATCTCCTGGGATGGCAGAGCTGCAGGAGAGTCAGCCCCAGACTAGTAGTGGAGGGGGTGGGGAGGAAAGAGCTGAAATCACCATCAAAATGAAAGGCCACTGGGATGTCAGCAGACGCAACACAAGGTCAGTTATGGAAGGCCAGCCTAGTGATGTGGTGTGTGTGTCAAAGGAGCTCAGTGTTTGAGGAGAGAGGCAGAAGAGCAGGGTCTAGAAAGGAGATCAGTCAGACCAGTGGTTCTCAGCCAGGGGCAATGCCCACCCCACCACCACAGGGATTTTGGCAATGTCTGGAGACATTTTTAGTTGTCACAGTTGCAGGAGAGAGACAGTACCCATGGCTTTTAGTGGGGAAAAGCAGGGAGGCTGCTAAACTTTACAGAGGGCACAGGAAAGAATGATCCCGCCCAAAGTATCGATGGTGCTAAGGTTGAGAAACCCCAGTTAGATCTGGAAGTTAAAGGGAATGTTCTTTGCAGGGGTTTCCCAGCATGGAGTGGAAGGTCTTGATGAGGGAAGAGGCTGTGGGAAGCTGAGCTGGTAGAGGAGACCAAGTCCTATGGGGAAAAGGTGTGGGCAGTGCCAGGGACTTGGAAGATTGGCTACTGGTGGTGACTGAAAGATGTAAGACATCTTCTGTAAGAATGATGAGAGATGTAAGACATCATGGGCTTGGTCCTGAGGAGAAGAGAGAAGAGTGATTCCAGACACGGCTTTCTTTGCAAAGTTGTGAATGGAAGTGAGGAGGGCACACCCCTGGGTCCTGCCATTTGCCCTTTGACAGCCAGAGGCGGTGTCTTAACCAGAGCTTCACCGAACTTTCAAATCTAGCCCATGAAAAGAACACAGAGTTATACTGCAGAGTATCAAGACAGATGCCTATAAATGGGCAAAAAACTCAAAGTCATAAAATTCTATATTAAAATGTCACATTTTGAAAATGATGGAAACCGAATATGTGTGGTGTGATAAAAAAAGAAATTTGTAAAGTATTACTGTGCCAGATGAGTGTACCTTAAACGTGTCATTTACATTTTGACAGTTTCAAATGCTCCCTTTCTATTCCCTCCTTTGTGCTAGAACACTGCAAATTCAGGGGAATTTGTGGCTCTTGGGTCAAAAAACATTCTGTTCTATTTTCATAGAATTATCAAATTGAAGAAAAAGCTACAGATTTCTTAGAAATATTTTTCCAGAAGTACATGAATAATTTCACTGAGTTTTTTTAAGTGAAAATAATGTTAATGGATACCCACTTTGTGTCAAAAACTGTGACCCAAAGGAATACAGTATTGCTAGTTTAATTATAGCATTTCTAGTTATTTCATTGATACCTATCTTAAGTCTCTCATGCCAAACTTGAAAGGCTCAAAAGTTTAAAATGATTATTCAATTCAACTGCAATGTTTTAAAATTTAAGAGAATTTAAATATTTTCCCATGAAGTAAATTTCACATTTTAAAAGATGCTACTTCAAATTAAAATATATATCTGTGGTCTAATTAAAAACTGGTTACATTTTTTACACTAACAATGAAATATCAGAAAGAGAATGTAAAAAAAATACCTTTTAAAATAGCACCCGAAAAACCCCCTAGGAATAAATCTGACCAAGTAGGTGAAAGATGTATAACTTAAAAAAGAATGAAGACAATTAAAGAGGATTCAAAGACATGGAAAGATATCCTGTCCAAAGTGAGGTTGAGAAACCCAAGTTAGATCCAGAAGGTAAAGGGAATGTTCCTTGCAGGGGTTTCCCAGCGTGGTATTGAAGGGCTTGATGAGGGAAGAGGCTAGAACAAACAATTCTAAAATATATATGGAACCATAAAAGACAGAATTGCCAAAACAATCCTTGGGGTCAGGGGGAGGGACCAAAGCAGGAGGTATAACTCTCCCAGACTTCAGAAAATACTATGAAGCTACAGTAATCAAAACAGTGTAGTATTGGTATAAAAACAGATATACAGATCAATGGAACAGAATAGAGAGCCCAGAAATAAGCTCACACACCTATGGTCAATTAATCTTCGATAAAGGAGGGAGGAATATACAATGGAGAAAAAGACAGTATCTTCAACAAGTGGTATCGGTAAAGTTGGACAGCTGCATGTAAATCAATGAAGGTAGAATACACCTCATACCATGCACAAAAATGAACTCGTTTGAGGCTTAAAGACTCAAACATAAGATATGATACCATAAAACTCCTAGAAGAGAGCACAGACAAAACATTCTCTGACATAATTGTATCAGTGTTTTCTTAGGTCAGTCACCCAAGGCAATAGAAATAAAAACAAAAGTAAACAAAAGGAACTTAATCAAACTTATGAGCTTTTGCACAGCAAAGGAAAACATAAAAAAAAAAGACAACCTACAGAATGGAAGAAAATATTTGCAAATGATGCAACAGATAAGGGCTTAATTTCTAAAATATACAAACAGCTTGTAAAACTCAACAACAACAACAACAAAAACCGAATTGAAAAATGGGCATTTCTTCAGAGAAGACATACAGATGGCCTTTGGCACACAAAAACATGTTCAACATCACTAATTATTAGAGAAATGTAAATCAAAACTACAATGATATATCACCTCACACCAGTCTGAATGGCCATCATCAAAAAGTCTATAAATAACAAATGCTGGAAAGGATGTGGAAAAAAGGGAACAGAGGTAGTGAGAATGTAAGTTGGTATGGAAGGTGAAGTCACTCAGTCGTATCCGACTCTTTGCGACCCCATGGACTGTAGCCCACCAGGCTCCTCCATCCACGGGATTTTCCAGGCGAGTATAGCCACTATGAAAAACAGTGTGGAGGTTCCTCAGAAAACTAAAAATAGAATTACCATATAGTCCCACAACCCCACTCCTAGGCATATACATAGACAAAACTAATTCAAAAAGATATATGCACCCCTAGTTCATAACAGCACTATTCACAATAGCCAAGACATGGAAACAACCTAACTGTCCACTGACAGATGAATGGATAAAGAAGCTGTGGTTCACATACACAATGGAATACTACTCAGCCATAAAAAAGAAGACATAATGTCATTTGCAGCAACATGGATGCAACTAGAGATTATCAGATTAAGTGAAGTAAATCAGAAAGAGAAGGATAAATACCATACAATAGCACTTATATGTGGATCTAAAATATGGCACAAATAAACCTATCTACAATTCAGAAACAGACTCATGGACACAGAGATCAGACCTATGGTTGCCAAAGGGGAGGAGGGTGAGGGAGGGAAGGACTGGGACTGTAGGATTATCAGATGTAAACTACTTTATATACAGATAGATAAACAATGAAGTCTTACTAGATAGCAAAGTACAACTATATTCAATATTGTAGTGGAAAAAAATGTGTATAACTGAGTCACTTGGCTGTACAGTAGAGATCTGCACATTATGAGTCAGACTTCAATAAAAAAATATTTTTTAAAAAAAAGGAAAAAACATACCTGTGCCTTAAACCAATGAATAAGATTTCAATATCAAGTATATTAACATTTAGTCAATAGTCAAAATACTATTTAGAATCATGGATTATTTCATTGAAAGTATCAATTTGTTAAACCATGCATTGTAAATCCAGATTATTCACTAATCTTTCATGATGAGTAAATGACCAAATGCTATTGATGGAGCTGTTTGAGTGACTGAGTTAAAATTCCACACTAGTGATTTTTAAGCTGTCCTTTTAGCTTACTTCTTCAACACCTTGTCAGGATGTATCCTTGGTCTCAAGAGGACCTGAGTTGCAGTGTGGACAGATCAACACAAATTCAGCAATACTACTGGGAAAACATCCTAACATTGATAATGAGTGTAAGGAAAGCAGGTGACATCTTGCTTTAAAAGAGTGTTTAAATGCCAGTAAGGTGTTTTGCTCTATGTGAATGACAGTGTACCTGCAAAAAAAAACAAAACAAAACAAAAACAAAAAACCTGTTTCTGAGTAACTCTGTTATTGAGGATGTTCGTAAATATTGGTGTAGGGAACCTCTCGCTGGGACTATCAAGCAAAGTACTTTCTGTAAGAGAAGCTGTATGCAGCTCCATTGCTTCTACCTCACAAGTAAAAATCAGAATGGAAAGGGATTGGGGTGGCTGTGTAAATATGAAAAAAGTCATTTATTCCCTTAGAGAGGGAAAAAGGAAAGGGTTGGGAGGCAAAAGAGAAAATTACTCCAACCATGTAAAACACCTTGTGTAAGGCTTTTTGCCTCTTCTTTGTATTTTTCTGTCTAACGGAAAAGTAAACAAGAAAGAGAGACAGGAAAGAGCAGACGGGGGAAGAGGGTAGAAAGAGAAAGGGGGAGGGGAAGTGGGAGGGGAGAGAGAGGGAGGCCAGAGAAAGAGATGCTGGCAGAGAGAGAGGAGAAGAGAGAAGATGCTGTGTCATCCAGCCCCACCCCAGCCCCCACCAACTCGTCCCCTGGCAGCTGATAGAGACCCAGGCTGAGAGGAAAGCTGTGGTCCTGTTGTGAATGAAGAAGCTATGAGGACTTTAAATCAAAGCCAAGTCACAGAGCAGTAAAGCCAGGAGGAGATCAGGGAGTCCAGCACCACAGCAAGCAGATGAGAAAAAGGAGCCAAAGGTTTCCCTTTCTAAAGATGCACAAGTCAAGAGAGAGGGCACCCAGGCATTATCCCAGTGATCAAATGGTACACAAAGGAACTGTTTTAACTTAGGCTAGCTAACTATGGTCTTCTCTGGTGGCTCAGGTGGTAAAGATTCTGCCTGCAATGTGGGAGACCCAGGTTCAACCCCTGGGTCAGGAAGATCCCCTTGAGAAAGAAATGGCAACCCACTCCAGTATCTTTGTCTGGAGAATCCCATGGACAGAGGAACCTGGTGGGCTATAGTCCATGGGGTCACAAAGAGTCAGACATGACAGACTGACTCACACACTTAGAATAACTTTACAATTTACGATTAAATAGCCTTTTTGGGAGGAGGCAATGGCACCCCACTCCAGTACTCTTGCCTGGAAAATCCCACGGGTGGAGGAGCCTGGTAGGCTGCAGTCCATGGGTTCGCTAAGAGTCGGGTACGACTGAGCAACTTCACTTTTACTTTTCCCTTTCATGCATCAGAGAAAGAAATGGCAACCCACTCTAGTGTTCTTGCCTGGAGAATCCCTGGGACGGGGGAGCCTGGTGGGCTGTCATCTATGGGGTCGCAAGAGTCAGACACGACTGAAGCGACTTAGCAGCAGCAGCAGCAGCCTTTTTCAATGTTGTGTCTTTTATAATACAAGTTGACTAAAGAGATGCATGTTTGATAATTAGACTATAGAAAATGCACAGTTATTCATTTTGATGAGAGAATTTAAGCAGAAATATTATCCAATTTTAGGAGAACTGTCATCCCAGCTGCTCTGGGACTCAGTCACATTCAATAGATGTTTGTTAAAAGGATCGATAAAAGAATTGTTAAAAGATAAACTGAGGTATATTAAAATTTTTAAGAGCTTATCTAAGCAAAAATCAATTCAAATCAGATAGCATCCAATCTAGTGAAACCAAGCAGAAGCCTGTGGGGCCCTCCCTGATACAAATACTTTCTTTGTCCCTTTTTCTTATTTGAAGGAAAAAAAGGCTCCAGCCTCCTAGACCTTCCCTGAGTTCCAAAGGGCAGATTCAAAGGGTTGCTAATCAGTAAGTGAGACAAAGGCGGAGCCCTCAAGAAATTATATAGCAATGAAAGCTGGGTCCTTGGTTCTTCCTTAGCAGTTATACACAGCATCTATCTCTGAGTTCTGCAAGAACTAAAGCCCCACCCAGGTGGAGGATAGAAACTTCAGGCTGAGCACAGGATTTCTGGACCACTACCCTATTACCTTATCACCAATCAATCAGGAGAAAGTCATACCCCCTGCAGTCCCCACCCCAAATTTGCTTTAAAAACTCTTCCCCTAAAACCATTGTAAGCAGTTAGGGTAGGGGGTCCCCAGAGAAAGAGAACCAGACGTGGCTTTCTTGACATAACAGAAGCCATTTTTGGCCTAAGCCATTTTGTGATTTAAGCCTGGCCACAATGCTTGCCCTTGAACAGGCCTCGTAATTCATGATGGTAAGGTAAGTGAGGGGATGCAGGAACAAAGGAAAATCAGTCAAGAAACAATAGCTCAGCAATAAAACTGAGTCCTAGTTCTTCCTTAAGGCATGTACACAACAATCTGATACATTATCTTTGAGTTCTGTGGAACTAAGGCCCGCAGCCAGATGGAGGATGGAATGAGGATGTTGACCTTTTCTGATCCTTAAGACTGCAGTCACCTAAAGCTTGAACTCTGTCAACCCTTGCCCCAATGCTATGCTAAATTCTCCTCTGCCCAAAACCCTTCACAAATATGCACTGACCCTTAGCTTAAAATCTCCCCAGTTTTGGTGTCCAGGGAAGCAGCTTTGGGAACAATCCCTGGTGTTCTCCTTACTTGCTGCAAGTAATAAATCCTTCCTTCTCCCGCTCTTTGGCTTGGTTGTGTCTTTTGGCTCAATACCCACCAAGAGGTAAACCCAGTTTTTCAGGTAACACCATCAGGGAGTTCACATTTTTTTAAAGATATATTTATTTAATTTTTGGCTGCACTGGGTCTTCATCACTGGGTGGACTATTCTCTAGTTGCAGAGAGCACAGGCTTCTCAATGCGGTGGCATCTCTTGTTGCAAGCCATGGGCTCTAGACTCATGGGCCTCAGGAGCTATGGCTCGAGGGCTCCAGAGTGTGGGCTCAGTAGCTGTGGTGCCTCAGCTTAGTTGCTCTGCAGCACATGGGACCTTCCCTGACCAGGGACTGAACTGATACCCCTGCACTGATAGGTGGATTCTTAACCACTAGCCCACCAGGGATGGAGAAGCAAATGGCAACCCACTCCAGTATTCTTGCCTGGAGAATCCCATGGACAGAGAAGCCTGGCAGGCTATAGTCCACAGGGTCACACAGAATCAGACATGACTTAGTGAATAAACAACAACAGACCACCAGGGAAGCCCCAGAGTTTTTAAAACATGGGCTTCCGGTTCTCTTGGGCCTGCAATAAATGTTTCTCTGCTTCAAACTCCAACATTTTGGTTTGACCTCATTTTGCGTAGGGTACACAAAGTTGCACTTAGCAACAGTTTCGTTTCTGGGAGAGTGGAAGCTGTAAATTAAGTCTCAAATTAGGGATGGGAGTTTTATCGTAAGCGACTCCATTGTGTTCCTGTTGTCTTGTTTTGGGACATCCCTGGTGTTCTCCTTATTTGCTGCAAGTAACAAATCCTTGATGCATGGGTAAATGAATGAACTGATATGAGCAGGCTGGGCTCAGATACCTGAAAGTTTCAGAAAATGTGTGTTAAGATTGAAAAAGTTAACTCTGGAAAAGAGAAAAACCAAAGTTACAAACTAACAGAAAACACCTCTTCCTGTGGCTGAGAGAGTCATTCAGCTTTTAATGGAAGACTACATGCATATTTACATAGAACTAAACTCATGGACTTGACAGCTTAATTTACAGAGTTTTCTTCTCACCACTATGTTTCTTTGGAAATCTGCTAAACAAGAACTAAATGCCCAAATGTATGCACTGTGGCATTTCCGATGTTGAATGACAATGAGCAACCTCTGTGGCATAGTGTGATAGCCATTTCCTCCTAGGAAATCTTTCTAGGATGTAAAACTTGCATCCCATTTGTGGTGCTTGAGACAGAGTGATTTGCCCTCCATTAAACATGCTTTGCAGTTAATCCTCTCAAAAGTGCATTCATAAGCCAACTGAAGAGCTCTGTGCATTAAGAGATTTGGTCAACGACCATGTTTTAATGACCATCAGCTCACCAAGTAGTGGAGTTCTTTTACCTGCAAATTTCCCCTGATAGGCCTTGCTTTAAATATGCAGGCGCAGGGAGATGAGCTGGGGAGCCAAGCCAAGAGGAAAGAGTGTGAATTATCAGCACATCAGAGCCTTGGAAATTGGCAAGCCCGCTTCATAAGTAGAAATATCCCTTAGCAGAGGCCATCTGTCTCATATTCCATGTTGAGTCTTTTACCTGTCCTTTTTAAGTAACAAAATATGGCACAGCAGGAACTTAGCCCCCAAAGGACAAGTCTTCAAGAATAAATTAATGACTCCATCTAAAAGGACTCCAAGTACTGGGTATCAATTGGGAACAAGAAAGACTGTCCCTACCATACCCTTAAAACCTGATTCAGCATTTTCTCACCACACATGTCCCCACCACTACAAAATGCCCACGCTCAGCT
>SJXQ01010368.1:71138-91638 GCA_006408695.1 Aepyceros melampus
GCTCAGCTTGGTCTCCTCCGGCATTATTTTTGTAATCTTTCTTTGCTGTCGTTCAGTCACTAAGTCATGTCCGACTCTGTGCTTTCCTGTCCTTCACTATCTCCCAGGTTTGCTCAAACTCGTGTCCATCAAGTCAGTGATGCTATCTAACCATCTCATCCTCTGTCACTCCCTTCCTTTTATATTTCTTTAGTGTTGGTCAAATAGTTCTATATCTTGTGGAAAAACCTGAATGAATATTTCAGCCAACCCAGTACACATTCAATTATGCCAATAATAACAACAGCTCTCTATTACTATAATTATATAATTATAGTTATCCTATGGGATTGTCAAACCTCATAGAGGTTTCAAGAGCATGAAAAAGAATGACTCCCCATTAAAACACCACTGTTATTATTGTTTTATTGTGTGTTTAGCACTGATGCTCCAGATCCCATTCCCAGAAATTGTGACTGAACTGATCTAGGTAGAATCTGGGCACTGGGATGTTTTTAATCTCTCCCAGTAATCCCAGTGTATAACCAGAGTTGAAAACTACTGACATACCACAACCTCCCTCATTTTACAGATGAGGAGCCTGAATCAAGAAAAGCATAACTGACCTCCTCAGGGTCACATGGCTATTCGGTACTGTCAAAGAAGAAACACAGCTAGACAGTACTGAAGTCGGTAAAAGCAGAATTTGTTCAGGACTGTTGCAAGAGGGGAAAAGAAACCTCAGTATAGAACTAGGCTTGATTCTGAATACAGCATGGGCAAAGGGAATTTGTAGCCTAGGAACAGGGAGGGAGTCAGTGGATGGAAAATTACTAAGAGAAACATCAGGGTAAGGTGAGGAAGGGCTAGTTCTAGCTAAACCCACCTAACAGGATACTTGCTGAAGACAGGGCAGAGTGGTCATACATCACGGGGAGGATGATTGAAGATGACAAACCTGATCATACATGGAGCGTGATCTCTGATCAGGAACGGAAGGTGGGGAGGGACAGCTCTGGTTAAAATGACTTGGCTGGGTTCTTCCCAAAACTGGTTTTGACAAGTCAGTACAAGGTGGGTCTATAGGAAGGGAGAGGAGACTGATTACACTTTGGTCAAGCAAAGACTCTTCCTTAGCATGCCATAGCTTCAAGACCAATACTGGTATCCTACATTGCTTATGACCCTAACGTGTCTTCTCAGTAAGGTTCTATCTGACAACACATTACTTATCTTCTAAACTGGGTATTTTTCACCTACAGGAAGGCCTTGGAAAGTAAGAAAGGTGGCCATTCCTTGGGTGGTAGGTAACCCCTGAAGGGCAACAGAGTCCTCGGTCTAGGGAACCTAAGAAGGGTCTAGGACCCAAAGATGATTTCTTGGTCATGGCCAGTAAAGCACTAGTGGCTTGAATGTTAACACCAGAAGCACACGTGTCCAAGGAGTGTCCTGGTGCAGGCTTCCCTGCCTGGCAAACAACACAATGGCAGTTAGGAAATGGACAAGAAAAGCAATGCTTACTAGAGCCTGTTCAGTATCTAGGCCTTGTCTTTGTTAATTTCTATTTCTCTTCATTCTGGATTATGGATGTTAAAGTATGAAAGGTGAAATCTTAAACACAAATCCAGTACTGTGGCAGCCTCACCCCAGTGCAGGCCTATTCCTGCCTCCAGGTTTTGATCATACTCCCTCCCTTTCCAATAGTACACTCCCACCTCCTGCTTCCTCCCTATGCAAAATTCTAACCATTCATTAAGTCCTCTTTTGTCTTAACAAGCTCTACCTTGAAAATTTTCTCTAGCCTGTGAACTATCACACTGAGTCAATATCACACAGTTCAATATTTAATCCAATTTAGAAACTCAATTATGAGCTCCTAAGGGTAGGGAACTGCAGGAACATTTTTCTGTTTCTAATACAACACTAGAATAGGCTAAGCACATATCAGAGTCTTGAAAACAGCTCTGGTTTAGTTTATTTGGGGATTACTAATTCTCAAGGGGGAGGTAAAGGATGGGATAGTGAAGGACAGAGTATTATGGTGAAGCTAGGAATAAAAAACTTAATAGGTAGATAAGCGTTATAAGAATAGATTGAGGAGGAACTAATATAATGAGGAGGAAATAAGCATGTAAAGAGACAAAACCTCTACTCCAGGGAGCAAAAGTGGGCCTCCTGGAGATGAGCATGGAATGGAAAAAGAGTCCTTAAAACCTTCATTCTCAATTCACACAGAAAATATACAAGGAGAGCAGAGAAAGTGCTTTCTTCCCTTTGAATTCCAGAGGGAAAATTCATTTACTGTCTGTAATAGTTACTTCCCTGGTGGCTCAGACGGTAAAGCATCTGCGGGAGACCTAGGTTCGATTCCTGGGTGGGGAAGATCCCCTGGAGAAGGAAATGGCAATCCGCTCCAGTACTCTTGCCTGGAGAATCCCATGGACAGAGGAGCCTGGTAGGCTACAGTCCATGGGATCGCAAAGAGTCGGGCATGAATAGTTTGGATTATTGCTCAACAAACAATCCTTCCCCTCCTTGTCTCCCAGCCAACTGTGGATTCCCTATACTTCCTTGCCTCCTTGATGTTAGACTTCACCATGTGACTTGCCTTGAACAATGGCATGTCAGAAGACGTGATGCAACCAAGGCCTTGCGTGTTTGGCAAATGTGCCTGTGTCACTGGGCTTGGCTTTTTCATTCCAGTATTCATCAGTGGAAGGACCATGCCACAACAGCCACCACAACTTTAGCCTGGGCCCCATAAAGACATACCTGGAGCACTGATTCTCTCTTCCCATTTTCCAGATCATGTAGCTTGTAAACGCGTTCCATTTATCTTTGATTCTGGGCTCTAATTTGTTCCCAAAGTGCCAGCTGTCAGCATTCTGAGACCCAATGTTTTGATTTAAAATATTTTATCCTGCGTTTCTCGTCTAGTAAAAAATAAATGGATGTTTGTTTAGAATTACTAGAAAAAAGTTGTTTTTAAAATGCGCAAAGCATGGTTTCGGTTTAATCAGCCTTCTAGCATAAAATAAGCAGGAAAGATGATATCCTTCTTTTTTAATGGAAAAAAGCCTGAGGTTCAGGGAAATTAAACCAGAGAAATTGAATGAGTGACTACAAGAAGGGAACTGCTATTCTTCTGCTGCTGCTGCTGCAGCTGCTAAGTCACATCAGTCATGTCCGACTCTGTGCGACCCCATAGATGGCAGCCCACCAGGCTCCGCCATCCCTGGGATTCTCCAGGCAAGAACACTGGAGTGGGGTGCCATTCCCTTCTCCAATGCATGAAAGTGAAAGGTCAAAGTGAAGTCGCTCAGTTGTGTCTGACTCTCAGCAACCCCATGGACTGGGGCTCACCAGGCTCCTCCGTCCATGGGATTTTCCAGGCAAGAGTACTGGAGTGGGGTGCCACTGCCTTCTCTGTACAGACCTCTGAACAGGAGAATAGGTGCTCATTGTTATAAGGCACTGAGTTTGGGAGGTGTCTGTTATACAACATTGTTGTGACAGCATTGGATAATACACCTTACATAGTCTGAAGGGGAACATTGGGTTCAATGCATGAAAAGGAATAACACAGATAAATTCATTATCTGAGTCTCACACACCTGGTTTTATAGCTTACATGACTCATGGTCCTCTAACTTAGAGCCAGCTACAAACAAAGGTCTATGAGAGAGAAAATATCTTCCTGTTCTTATGAGCATTTTCTTCAATATTAGCTCCAAAACTTCTACAGAAAGGAGCTTTAGAGAGATAATAAGTGGGGGCGGGAGTGGGCTGCAGAGAGCATAAATCTCTATTTGCAAAACATTTTAACTGAAAAATGCAACTCTCCTCCACATCAAAGATGGGAGGTGGACAACGGCAGTGAGGAGAGAGGTTGGGAAAAGTCCAGATGCTACCCTTTGGGTCATGTGTTTCTTCCTCCATAAGAACCCACAGAGGGAAGGTAGGTAAGCACACACAGGTTTCAACAAGATTTATCTGACCCTAGAACAAGGTACCACACTCACAATGTTCTATTTCAGGGTTTGAAGAAGCTAAAAGTCATAGGGAAAATAAGAAGGAAGGAAAAATTGAAAGTAAAGATTAAAAAACTAAAGCATTTAGAACTTTGACTCATTGGAAAAGACCCTGATGCTGGGAAAGATTGAAGGCAGGAGGAGAAGGGGATGACAGAGGGTGAGATGGTTGGATGGCATCACCGACTCGATGGACATGGGTTTGAGCAAGCTCTGGGAGTTGGTGATGGACAGGGAAGCTTGGCACACTGCAGTCCATGAGGTCACAGAGAGTTGAACATGACTGAGCGACTGAATTGAACTGAACTGAACTGAATTGAATTGATTCTGAATTGATTCAGAACCTTAATATCCCTGTTCAGTAATATACCAAAGCACCTTTATATATATATATATATATATATACACACACATAGGTACACACACACACATACATAAATGCATATATACTGTTTCAAAAGATAATGTTCATGATTGAACATCTCTATATGTATATATGCATTTATATGTTTATGCATTTACATGTATATATAAAGAGAAAACTCTTCCTCCCACCCTGCCCATATTAGTCTAGTTGCCCATCTCCAAAAGCCCACAGGTAATCACTTTTATTAATTTCTCAAATATATTTCCAGAATTTCTTTAGGCAAATAGAAATACTACACTCTAATTTTCTCATTTTTAACATAGAAGATAGCATAGTATACCCACTATTCTGTACCTTTTTTTTTTTTTTCGTTTCATAATATGTCCTAGAGATCTATCCATTTCAGGACACAGAGAACTTTCTCATCATTTTTTAATAGCCACACAATATTCCATTCCTTGATTGTTACTGTGGACTTCTGAACTTCCAATAACACTGCATTATTGCTTGAGTGATTACAAGTTTTATATTTCTTAGAGATAAATGGTTTATCACTACATTTATTATAAATGGGATAATAATGATTCAAACTGAAAATGTGGTAATTACAGGATGAGTTTTATGGTGTCTGAAAACAATTATGAGATGCTGGGAACCTCAATTAAAAAAAAATTCAAGAATCCCAAAGACTTCTTGGCAGAAAATGTGAATTTAGGAGTAAGAAACTCCTCTGGGAGGACCAGCATTACAAAACAGAAGAAAAGTGGACCCATAGTAATGAAATGCCCACAAGATGAGAGCTAAAACATCTTGTCCTTAGGTTTTAAATCTTTTCCTAGGGAGCAAAGTCCACTGGGCAAAGCAAAGTCCGGCCTTTTGTTTTCTATCCGAGTTCTGTGGGTTTGACTGTTTTCACAAGTCTTTGGGGGCCATGTTTTCTCTTGTTCTATCATCTCCCAGGGCTGGGATCCAGGTCTGGATTTGTCTGGTTAAACTTGCACTTTCATGATACAAGTGAATTTATTTACAGAACGGAAACAGATTTAGAGAACGAACTTATGGTTACCAGAGGGGAAGGATGAGGTGGAGGGATAATTAGGGAGTTTGGGATGGACATGTACACACTGTTATATTTAAAATAGATAACCAACAAGGACCTGTATAGCACAGGGAATTCCATTCAATACTCTGTAACAACCTAATTGGGAAAAGAATTGAAAAAGAACAGATACATGTATATGTGTAACTCAATTGTCCTGCTGTACACCTGAAACTAAAACAACACTGTTAGTCAACTACACTCCGATATAAAATAATTTTTTTTAAACACTCACTTTTTTAAGATCAGGTTCCTTGCTTTTGAGAAATTGTGAAGCTTTTAAAATTATATATAATTTTATTTATTTATTGACTGTGGTGTGTCTTTGCTGCTGCACATGGGCTTTTTCTAGTTGTGGTGGGGGCTACCCTTCGTTGTGGTGCATGGACTTTTCATTACAGTGGCTTCTCTTGTTGCAGAACACGGGCTTTAGGGCATGTGGGCCTCAGTAGCTGCAGTTCCTGGGCTCTGGAACACAGGCTCAATAGTTGTGGTGCCTGGGCCTAGCTGCTTGGCGGCACATGGGATCTTCTCAGACCAGGGATCAAACCCATGCCTTCTGCATTGGCAGGCAGATTCTTCACCACCAAGCCACCGCAGAAACCCTGTGAGGTTTTGACCTCTTTTATAAAGTTGTTCTTCATTTTGGTGATTCATTTGAGCAAGTGAAACAGACTATTTCTGTGATCCAAATTTGTTGTTCTTCATGTCTTCCTAGGACTTGTGGATCCTAGAGCGTCCACAGATGGCCCATTCCCTAAGCTAATGTGCAAATGTGTATACGTGTATATATGCATGTATACACACACCTCCCTTCATGGTCATCACCTTTCATACAAGTTACTGAAAACACTTTCTGAACCACTGGCAGTCATGGGCGAGAATTCAGCATGAATTCCACCATGTCACATGGTATGAGTTAAGAATAGGCTTTACTGTGGTAGATACAGAAAAATTTACAAACCAGGGTCAGGAAAAAGGAATCCACAAGCCCCCTATCCTCCTATTATTCCATAGAGAGACATGCTGAGTCTTGGACAGTCTGCCAAATATGTAGCATGGGTTTATATTTCACTAGAGCAGGGGTTCTAAGCCAGGAATGAATTGTGCCTTGGGGTCATTTGGTAGTGTCTGGAGCAGTTTTGATTGTTACAACTGTAAGGGGTGCTTCTAACACCTAGTGGCTAAATGCCAGAGTTCCTGTTAATCATCCTACAATAGACATGTATGTCTTGTTGGTGTCAATAGTACTGATGCTAACAAACCCTACCCTAAGGGACTTTCCCAATATGGAGGTCTTTCTCCGAGTAGATTCAGAATTCCAAGAGATCTGCTCTGCTAATCTTGCATCCTACAGTAAGATAGGCACATTCCTACCTTCTGATATTGCTGCTGTTGTTGTTTAGTCACTAAGTTGTGTCTGACTCTTTGCAACCCCATGGACTGTAGCCCACCAGGCTCCTCTGTCCATGAGATTTCCCAGGCAAGAATACTGGAGTGGGTTGCCATTTCCTCCTCCAAGGGATCCTCCCAACCCAGGGATCTAACCTGCATCTCCTGTATTGCAGCTGGATTCTTTACCACTGAACCACCGGGGAAGCTCCCCTTTGATTTTATTTTTTTTTTATGATGAAGAAAAAATCTTATTTATTTTTTTAGCTTTCATTTTAAATTTTTATGTTTACTTTATTTTACTTTACAATACTGTATTGGTTTTGCCATACATTGACATGAATCTGCCACAGGTGTACATGAGTTCCCAATCCTGAAACCGCCCCCCGCCACCTCCCACCCCATATCAACTCTCTGGATCATCCCCGTGCACCAGCCCCATGCATCCTGTATCCTGTATCGAACATAGACTGGCGATCCGTTTCTTACATGATATGCCATTCTCCCAAATCATCCCACCCTCTCCCTCTCCCTCAGAGTCCAAAAGTCCGTTCTATACATCTGTCTCTCTTTTGCTGTCTCATATACAGGGTTATCATTACCATCTTTCTAAATTCCATATATATGTGTGTTAGTATACTGTATTGGTGTTTGTTTTTTTTTCTGGCTTACTTCACTCTGTATCCATCTCATTAGAACTGATTCAAATGTATTGTTTTTAATGGCTGAGTAATACTCCATTGTGTATATGTACCACTGCTTTCTTATCCATTCATCTGCTGATGGACATCTAGGTTGTTTCCATGTCCTGGCTATTATAAACAGTGCTGCAATGAACATGTCTCTTTCAATTCTGGATTCCTCAGTGTGTATGTCCAGCAGTGGGATTGCTGGGTCATGAGGCAGTTCTATTTGCAATTTTTTAAGGAATCTCCACACTGTTCTCCATAGTGGCTGTACTAGTTTGCATTCCCACCAACAGTGTAAGAGGGTTCCCTTTTCTCCACACCCTCTCCAGCATTTGTTGCTTGTAGACTTTTGGATCACAGCCATTCTGACTGGTGTGAAATGGTACCTCATTGTGGTCTTGATTTGCATTTCTCTGATAATGAGTGATGTTGAGCATCTTTTCATGTGTTTGTTAGCCATTCGTATGTCTTCTTTGGAGAAGTGTCTAGTTCTTTGGCCCATTTTTTGATTGGGTCGTTTATTTTTCTGAAATTGAGCTGCATAAGTTGCTTGTATATTTTTGAGATTAGTTGTTTGTCAGTTGCTTCATTTGCTATTATTTTCTCCCATTCAGAAGGCTGTCTTTTCACCTTGCTTATAGTTTCCTTTGTTGTGCAGAAGCTTTTAATTTTAATTAGATCCCATTTGTTTATTTTTGCTTTTATTTCCAATATTATAAACAGTGCTGCAATGAACATGTCTCTTTCAATTCTGGATTCCTCAGTGTGTATGTCCAGCAGTGGGATTGCTGGGTCATGAGGCAGTTCTATTTGCAATTTTTTAAGGAATCTCCACACTGTTCTCCATAGTGGCTGTACTAGTTTGCATTCCCACCAACAGTGTAAGAGGGTTCCCTTTTCTCCACACCCTCTCCAGCATTTGTTGCTTGTAGACTTTTGGATCACAGCCATTCTGACTGGTGTGAAATGGTACCTCATTGTGGTCTTGATTTGCATTTCTCTGATAATGAGTGATGTTGAGCATCTTTTCATGTGTTTGTTAGCCATCCGTATGTCTTCTTTGGAGAAGTGTCTAGTTCTTTGGCCCATTTTTTGATTGGGTCGTTTATTTTTCTGAAATTGAGCTGCATAAGTTGCTTGTATATTTTTGAGATTAGTTGTTTGTCAGTTGCTTCATTTACTATTATTTTCTCCCATTCCGAAGGCTGTCTTTTCACCTTGCTTATAGTTTCCTTTGTTGTGCAGAAGCTTTTAATTTTAATTAGATCCCATTTATTTATTTTTGCTTTTATTTCCAATATTCTGGGAGGTGGATCATGGAGGATCCTGCTGTGATTTATGTCGGAGAGTGTTTTGCCTATGTTCCCCCTCTGATTTTAGTTCTCCCAAAAGCAGAACCTGAGACAAGGCTCTCATGACATGGCTTGCATATAAATAATTTACTTTAGAAAGTGATCCCAAGGAAATGAAAGAAATGAGGACACTGGGAAGACTGAACCAGGGAGGATGGAAAGCCAATCCAAGGACACATTATTAAGGCACCATCACTGAGCAACTGGAGCTCAGTCTTCCTGGAGACTGCCTGAGGGGCATGTAGATGCACCTCAGGATCATCGGCCCTGGGGACCAACATTTATCTACTGACTGCCATTCCATCCAGCGGCCAAGGATTGTCCCATGGGAGCTAACACCCTTAAGGTCTGTGCATACCATCAGAACACAGGCTGCAGGAAAGCCTCGGGTCAGCTCACTGAGGCAAAATGTTCTTAGGTTCCATCTGCATAGAGCAGCTTGCCACCACAGGCAGATATGTGAGCCAAGAGGATACAGGGCTGGGCACAAGAAACATCAATACCCTCAGTGTAGCAGTTTATTTTGCAGTAGGGGCCCTGCATTAAGCTCTCCCTACTGCCCACCATTCAACCTTACAGATAGAAACAAGCAATCAAGCTGTTAGCAATTTTTCTAGCCAAGGGTGAGGCGCTAGCCTGGAGAGAGCCCAATTCTCTTTCCTGGTAACTTTCCATTTCTATCTATACTGGATTTTCTTCCCCAACGCCCCCTCAGGGGTGACTTCAGGATGTCCCAGCTGCTCAGAGAGCACCCTGGTACGGCTCTCTTCTCCATCCTTCATCCCTAGGGCTCCTCTTAAAGGAGGAGGAGTGGCTGTTTCAGCCACCAATGTCACCCTGCAGCACCCAGGCTTCCACTCTCACAGTGAGTCCACCACTCCAGGATTTCCAAGTGTCCAACTTCTCCAAGTCCTTGTTGACTTAATATACATAGAAATGTAATATTGTCAGGATGTTCCCTCACTCTCTCTCCATTTCTAGAAATATAATGACTCATTTCACAAATTATACAGCATGTTCCCATATTTATGTAACTCCTATTAAGAAGAAACTGGTAAATTGCTTTTTATTTAGTTGTTGCTTAGTTGTCTTTATTTAGGGACTATGATAGCCATTTGCTTTTTAACAAATGAGATGACAGGATCAGACTTATCTTTTGGAAAATAATTTTATGAACAAGGCTAGAAAAAAGTATTATCAGTAAATATTAGGTACCCAGACACTCCTGCTGGGAGAAAGAGGACCCCAGTCCAGTTAGCTCATTGCCTAGGACACCCAGAGTCAGCCACCTGGGTCACTGTTGTACCATCCAGCTTCTAGCAAAATACTTTGCAGAAACCACTGCAAAATACTCATGCCTTAGCAATGTCTTGGTGAACTACTTCAGTTAGCAGTTCTAATTTCATTGCTAGAAACGCCCTCACATTCATGTGTACCATTCACTTCTTTTTCTTACAACATTTTCCTTACTCTGCACATAGACACCAGCTAAAAACCTCAGCTACCTACACAGATTGCAGAAAAGAATGTGACTCTTAAGTAGACAGATTTCCTAGGAAACTAGTGATATGAGCATCCAATCCCTTCAGAAGCAACAAACACAAATAAATAAATAAGAGAAATTAACTATCCTTGCACAAAAATTCCACAGTAGAGGTACTGCATTGTGAAAACACAACCTAGGAGAATCAGAATGGGCTAAAGCTGACTTTCACTATCATCTGGGAAACAATGGGGATAAACTGACAAGCAAAACGCTGCCTCTGTCCACAGTCTCTCTCCAGCCACTACTGCATCCATTCATTTTCTGCCATGATAACAGCATGCCTCCTAATGTTTGCTTTGCCACCTTTATTTTTCCCAATCAGCTGGAGCAATCCACTTGCAAAGAAAGTAAGAACAAACGCCTGATTAGGAGAACACAAAGAGTGCTTCCTTGGTCTAGATAGACATGTGCCGTCATCAGCTCTGACAGCAGCCTTAGAAAAGGAGAAGCTAGAAGATTTCTTTCCTTTCTGAGAGAGAGAGAAAGAACGAGGGTGTGGAGGAGAGGGGGAAGATACAATTATAATACATACTGGGGGGCTTCCTCAAATAAATGAAGTAGCAAAAAAAGATCACCATTGTGTTTGAACACAGCGGATTTCCAGTGTGTTTATAGCACAGAAGAAATAAACATGAGGAACTGCAAGTAAACAAAACTGCAAATGTCATTCGGCCCTGAGGGGTGCCGCACCCCGCCCGCACGTGGAGAGAATCTGTAATCACGTTTTCCCGCAGCCTGTGGTTAACAAATCAGATGGCAGCCCAGGGCTCCCTAGGTATCACGGTGTGCTAAAAATAACCGCCTCGCCTCCTTATGTAACCCGGAGGCAATCTCATTCCGTTTCTAAATTTAGAGCCCTCGGCAAAGGCCAGTCTGGTGGGGAAGTGGTTGGTGGTGCCAGTTAGCAGAATGACTCATAGAGCTCAGCTAATAAAAATTAAATTTATCTCTCCGGAATAATATATGAAGTGATACAGGTATGGGAAGCATTTCTAAGAGCCCCAAATAAGATAAAATAAGCTCCTTTATTGCAATCAGGGAGGGTGAGGATGGCTGAAATTATCTTGTATTAGAACCAAAAATCATATTATGTTTATCTAGTAATCTTATGAAGAGGAATTCTGAAAGCATCAGCTTGCAGCCACTGCTTGCAGACTGTTTATACATCTGGGTCAGCAACTGGGTTCGCCTGACAATTTCTGAAGCAAAAGCAAGATTTACAGACTTTGAAGTTTTCCATTAAACAGACACCTACTCTCCTTCTCTGACCCTTTCCCGCTGTTCATCTCCTGTGTCAGTTCTAAAAGCAAGTTCACAACAGAACCACACACACAGATAGCACATTACAAAAACATTTCTCCCTCATAATGTACTAGGCTGGTTAAGTAATAAAATCAGCTTTGTTTCTAGTCTCTCACCACAAATTATTATTTAGCCTGGTCAAGCTTCCATTTATTCAGCCTGCACATTACCAGGAATTCTAGTGGCCAGAACTGTTCTGCAGTAATGTTCCACAATAACAAAAGCTCACAGTGGTGGCTGAAGTGTTACATATCCCCAAGCAGTTTCTGAATTATGACAGGACAGTTTTCTGGTTGCAAGAAATATATTAAGGAACTTTGAAAACTGCTTGTCTGTAGATGAATGAGAGGGATTTTCCATGGACTTCAGGGTTTGAAAACCTGGGTTCAAGACAAGACTCACTCGCAGTTCACTTTGGGATAATTTATTTAAACTTTCTGAGCTTCAAAAGTCCTCACCAGTAAAATGGAGCTAGTAATACTAGCAAAGTATCATAAATCAAATGAGATAATATATGCAAGAGTACTTTGGAAATTCTAAACTCTATAAAATTGTTCAGTTTTGTCTTTTTATGCACTAAAGCCTACACAGAATATAAAATTTTATCAGCACAACCCTTTCAATAACCATTCCAGAGAAATACAAATTCATTGCACTTAATTTATACATTTGTTCATAACAAACTTGGAGATGTGTCCAGAATAGAAGAAAACATTGTCAAATTCATAACTTGTACTTTTATTTACACATCCATTCCCAAAGCTAATGATTTATTTAAATATGAGCATCTTCCCCAAATACAGCCTGTAGGAAAATGAGAAAAGAAGAAAACACAATAGTAACAACTAACACTTAATATTGACCTTACATTATTCCAAGCTCTTGCTCTGCACTGTTCTAAGTACTTTATGAAGAGCAACGCATTTAATCCTCCTAACAACCCTCTGAGTTGTTATTGTTGTTTAGTCGCTCAGTCGTGTCTGACTCTTTGTGACCTCATGGACTGTAGCACACCAGGATTCCCTGTCCTTCACCATCTCCCTGAGCTTGCTCAAACTCATGTCCATTGAGCCAGTGATGCCATCCAAACATCTTGTCCTCTGTCATTCCCTTCTCCTGCCTTCAATCTTCCCCAGCATCAGGGTCTTTTCTAATGAGCCAGCTCTTCACATCAGGTGGCCAAAGTATTGGAGCTTTAGTTTCAGCATCAGTCCTTCCAATGAACACCCAGGACTGATCTCCTTTAGGATGAACTGGTTGGATCTCCTTGCAGTCCAAGGGACTCTCAAGAGTCTTCTCCAACACCACAGTTCAAAGGCATCAATTCTTTGGCGTGCAGCCTTCTTTATGGTCCAACTCTCACATCCATACATGACTACTGGAAAAACCATAGCTTTGACTAGATAGAGCTTTGTTGGCAAAGCAATGTCTCTGCTTTTTTATATGCTTTCTAGGTTTGTCAAAGTTTTTCTACATTATTCCAAGCTCTTGCTCTGCACTGTTCTAAGTACTTTATGAAGAGCAACGCATTTAATCCTCCTAACAACCCTCTGAGTTGTTATTGTTGTTTAGTCGCTCAGTCGTGTCTGACTCTTTGTGACCTCATGGACTGTAGCACACCAGGATTCCCTGTCCTTCACCATCTCCCTGAGCTTGCTCAAACTCATGTCCATTGAGCCAGTGATGCCATCCAAACATCTTGTCCTCTGTCATTCCCTTCTCCTGCCTTCAATCTTCCCCAGCATCAGGGTCTTTTCTAATGAGCCAGCTCTTCACATCAGGTGGCCAAAGTATTGGAGCTTTAGTTTCAGCATCAGTCCTTCCAATGAACACCCAGGACTGATCTCCTTTAGGATGAACTGGTTGGATCTCCTTGCAGTCCAAGGGACTCTCAAGAGTCTTCTCCAACACCACAGTTCAAAGGCATCAATTCTTTGGCGTGCAGCCTTCTTTATGGTCCAACTCTCACATCCATACATGACTACTGGAAAAACCATAGCTTTGACTAGATAGAGCTTTGTTGGCAAAGCAATGTCTCTGCTTTTTTATATGCTTTCTAGGTTTGTCAAAGTTTTTCTTTGAAAGAGTAAGTGTCTTCTAATTTCATGGCTGCAGTCACCATCTGCAGTGATTCTAGAGTCCAAGAAAATAAAGTCTGTCACTGTTTCCATTGTTCCTAGTCTCTAAGTAGGTACTATTATTGGTTTCATTTTATAGGTGGGGAAAGTGAGGTGCTGAGAGGTTAAAAATGACTTTTCTGAGGTTGTTCAGCATCCAAATGACAACTAAGAGTCCAAAAATCAGAGTTAAGATCTTGAGTGTGGGTGTTTAACCACCTGGCACATTGTCTGAACCTGGAATCCTCTTTGCCTCACAGTGAGGATGCAGCTTGCTGACCCTGAATTTGATTCAAGACTCAGGAGGGTCCCAGATACTTGTCAGTATTTCCTGTTAATGGTATAGAGACAGTGCCTGTGGAACTTCTTCCTCGAGGTTCACATTAGCCAATGATAATATATGCATCACAACACAAAATGAAGCTCTCCCAGGCCAGCAAGACCAAACCTTTTCTTAGGATCAAAAGTAGGATGCTCTGCTGGAGTCTCCTTTCTACACATCCAGTCCTCTCTCTTCTGTGAAGTTTCCCATCCTTGATGAAATACTTTAGGAATTTACAGTGTAGTGAGTGCAAGGCTTTCCACCATTCCAGAGCTGAGAAGGAACTCATCACAATAAAGCCATCCCGCACTTTCCAAGAGTGTTTCTGACTCCACAACATGTAAAGTTCACAATGAAGGGCCAGTGTGACTGAAGTACTAAAAACATTAGATAACAAAACTAACCTGGGGACTCAGTTCTGTCACATCTCCATCACTAGTAAGGAGGGGTGAGAACTTTATTGGATCATTAATCTCAGAGCTCCTCTGTCACCATGTGTAAAATGCCCATTGGAGAACTCGGAAGCTTTTTATATAAAATTCCACAGCTCTAAAGAGACAGACTTGACTTAAGCCAACAAAGAAGCTGAAAAATAGAAATGTACACATAAGAACAAATGTGAACAAATGTGAGTGACTATAATGGACACTCTGGTTGGGTTTTAGAGCTATGTTTGCCTCCAGGGCTCAACCTTTTTCAGGGAGTTTCTTTCCCAAGCAAAATCCCTCAAATTACTTGGACCCTGAAGACAAATAGGACTCTAAAATCCAACCAGAAAGCCCATTATATTCATCTCCTACTCTCAGGGGAGTCTGCCAATGTGATAATGAACATGTGCAAAATGTTAGCCTATTTCCAGTAGCCAAGACATGGAAGCAACCTAACTGTCCATCGACAGATGAATGCATAAAGAAGATGTGATATATACAGACAATGGACTATTACTCAGCCATAAAAAAGAATGAAATAATGGCATTTGCACTGACATAAATGGACCCAGGGAAGATCCTAATAAGTGAAGTCAGACTCAGAAAGACAAATAGCACATGACATCACTTATATGTGGAATCTAAAATATGACACAAATGAACTTATTTACAAAACAGAACTAGACTCACAGAGAAAACAGACTTAAGGTTACCAAAGAGGAAAGGAGGTTGGTAGGGGGCATAAATTAGGAGTTTGGGGTTAACAGATACAAACTACTATATACAAAATAGATAAACAACTAGATTCTATTATGTAGCATAGAAGCTATATTCAATATCCTTTAATAAGTAATAAAGGAAAAGAATATGAAAAAGACTATGTAGATATATGTATAACTGAATCACTTTGCTTTATACCAGAAGCTAACACAACATTGCAAATCAACTATATATCATTTTTTTTTAATGTGAGCCAATCCTAGCATACAATACTCTATCAGCTATACCCTTTAAAATTTCAGTCAAGCCAAAGCAATCTTGAGAAAGAAAAACAGAGCTGGAGAAATCAGGCTCCCTGACTTCAAAATATGACACAAATGAACTTATTTACAAAACAGAACTAGACTCACAGAGAAAACAGACTTAAGGTTACCAAAGAGGAAAGGAGGTTGGTAGGGGGCATAAATTAGGAGTTTGGGGTTAACAGATACAAACTACTATATACAAAATAGATAAACAACTAGATTCTATTATGTAGCATAGAAGCTATATTCAATATCCTTTAATAAGTAATAAAGGAAAAGAATATGAAAAAGACTATGTAGATATATGTATAACTGAATCACTTTGCTTTATACCAGAAGCTAACACAACATTGCAAATCAACTATATATCATTTTTTTTTAATGTGAGCCAATCCTAGCATACAATACTCTATCAGCTATACCCTTTAAAATTTCAGTCAAGCCAAAGCAATCTTGAGAAAGAAAAACAGAGCTGGAGAAATCAGGCTCCCTGACTTCAGATTATACTGCAAAACTACAGTACTCAAGACAGTATGGTATTAGAACAAAACAAAAATATAAATCAGCAGAACAGGACAGAAAGCCCAGAGGTAAACCCACCTGCCTATGGTCACCTAATCTGTGATAAAGGAAGCAAGAATATACAATGAAGAAAAGATAGTCACTTCAATAAGTGGTGCTGGGAAAACTGGACAGTTACATATAAAAGAATGAAATTAAAACATTACTTAATACCATACACAAAATAAAATCAAAATAGACTAAGACCTAAATGCAATGCCAGATACTATAAAATTCTTAGAGGAAAACATAGGTAGAACACTCTTTGACATGAATCGCAACAGGATCTTTTTTGACCCACCTCGTAAGGTAATGAAAATAAAAATAAGCAAATGGGACCTAATTAAACCTAAAAGCTTTTGCACAGCAAAGGAAATCATGAACAAGATGAAAAGACAACCCTCAGAATGGGAGAATATATTTGCAAACAAACCAGCTGACCAAGGATTAATCTCCAAAATAAACAGCTCATGCAGCTCAATATAAAAAAAAAATCCAATCAAAAAATGGGCAGAAGACTTAAACAGACATTTCTTCAAAGACATATAGATGACTAACAAACATATGCAAAAGTTCTCAACATCACTAATTATTAAAGAAATGCAAATCAAAACTAAAATGAAGTATCATCTCACACTGGTCAGAATAGCCATCATCAAAAAATCTACAAATAATAAATGCTGGAGAGGGTGTGGAGAAAAGGGAACCCTCTTACACTGGTGGTGGCTAAATTGATGCAGTCACTAGGGAGAACAGTACGGAGATTCCTTAAAAAAACTAAAATCGGAATTACAATATGACCCTGCAATCCCACTCCTAGGCATATACCCTCAGAAAACCATAATTCAAAAAGATACATGTACCCCAATGTTGACTGCAGCACTGTTTACAACAGCCAGGACAAGGAAGTAACCGAAATGTCCATCAACTGAGGAATGGATAGTTTCCTTTTTATCCATAAAAGGAAAGAAATTATGTCACTTGCAGACACGTGGATGGACTGAGAGATTGTCATACAGAGTGAAGCAAATCAGAAAGAGAAAAACAAAGATATGTGGAATACAAAAAAAAGGTACATATGGTCTCATTTGCAAAACAGAAATAGAGGTACAGATGTAGAGAATAAACACATGGACACCAAGTGGGGATAAGGAGGATGGGATGAATTGGAAGATTGGCATTAATATATATACATTACTATGTTTAAAACAAGTAACTATTGAGACCTACTGTATAACACAGGAAACTCTACTCAGTACTCTGTGGTGACCTGAATGGGAAAGAAATCTCCAAAAGAAGGGAGATATATCTATACATATATAAATATATCTGGCTGATTCACTTTGCTGTATAGCAACAACAACACTGTAAAGCAACTATACTCCAATAAAAAAATTTAAAACTACAATTTCAGTAAGAAGCATAGAAGCTACCCACCTAGTGAGCTAGACATGGAGGGCTTGGCAAGCATTAATGCTTGAGAGAAAGGGAAATGTAATGGAGAGCCAATGACTGAAGCGCCAGAAAGAAATAGTGTTGTGGTCACTAAATTCAGAGTAAATGATTTTAAAGGAGGTATACACACACACACACACACACACACACACACACACACAGAATATTCTCTTATCTCTTGTGATTAGCATGTAACTAATTCAACTACACCAAAAACAGGAAATTACAAAGAAGAAGAAGAAGAAAAGAAAAAAGACCCTGAGCAACCAAAATAGATTCTGCCAAACACATGCATAAAGCTCATACATTTTACTCATAGAAAAGAGCCTCATTCAGGTCCTCATTCAGAAACTATGCATTCTAACTTGACAGTGCTGTTCCAACAAACTTAGTTACCTGGTTGTCACATTAAAAAAAGAGAGAGAGAAGAAGAAGAACAGCTGTAAGTTTGAAGGGGAGACTGGTCGAAAGAGACATATTGACTGGGATAATAAGGAGAGAAAAGACACAGCAACTTAAAAAGGGAAATCCAAGGTGGTAATCAAAAGATCCAGTAATGGCAGGCCATTTAAGGGAGGGAAGCCTCTTGATTCCATCAGTAGGGCCTGAAGATCCAGCACTACCATGGCTAGTCATGATCATCCTAACTCATCCAAAACATTTGAACCATGCTCAGAATTCTTGAGTAAAGAAATAAAAAAGGATAGAAATGCTTTATTAAAAATTTCCATCAAACAATTAACATAAAATGTTGACATGCATACAATCTTCCTCTAAATGGAAAATTTCTTCACTGGACCATATCATTTCCTTAAAATGTCAGCACATTTTTTGCAGTGCACCATAGGAAGAACTTGCAGCAACAGCATGCAAATTAAGACAGCCGGAAAAGATACAGAAATAGGTTTTAGGGTATGTTCTCTAGGCAAGGTTAATGGAGAGGCTGAATGTGATTAGGAAGGTCATAAATGATGAGACAGGAGAAGGGAGAACATTTGCAGTTGGAAAGACATTATCATTTTAGATACAAAAGCCCTGAAGTGATGAGAACATTATCAAAGCTCTGAGATCATAATCAAAATCCTTATCAAATCTAAAGAGGTGCTATCTCTGAAATTTAAATCCCTGCACCTATTTGCTTGTGAATTCTTGAGACTGCAGCACCAACACCTAGGTTCTCAAAGGATGCTTAAAGGTCTCTGGAAGATAGCAATCTTCTACAAAATCCCCAGTTCCATGCTGTTTCTGTGTGAAGAATTCCCACGTGGGATGCTTGCTGTTATACCAGCACCTTTAAAGGTAGGTGAGCAAATGAAACAGCCAGCAGAGTTTTGGGGTGTGGAACTTGGCTGAATGAATCTCCTTACTTCACACTTCAAGCTGGCTGAGAAGCACTAGGCAATGTGGTGCTTGTTTTGTGCCACCAGGGCTGGGAAACTCAACAAATCCTAATACATACAAACATTTAGCTGAGTCCACAGTATAAATGCTCTTTATTTCCTCCTAGAGGTGTAGAATATTGATTCAACTGTTATCCTTGGGCAGAGAGACGGAATTAAGATTTCATCTATTTGCCTTTGTACAGAAATCCTTTCCATCCAATGGGGCATGAAGGAATGACCTACACAAGCGGAGCCTGGTATATTTATCTTTCTTTCTGATATTTGTATTTTGCCTATATATGTGTATAGATACACTATAGCTTCCCTCATGACTACACTGAACTGAAAGAAGTTGGAAAGGTGACAGAAAATCCCCTTACAGAAATCCCTACTGTCACACAGCATCTCTTACTGAGTCGTTCGCTCCTGTACTGCCTAGAAAATGGCCTCTTTCAGTGAACAAAATGGCATCTCAAGTTGCTTGAGATGTCTAATGCACCTCCTTCTACCAGGCAATCTGTTCTCTTTTCATATGTAGCACTGGCTTATTATCCTGAATTCCATGCTCACATGGTTTGTTACCTAGGCAACAATATTCCTGGATCATAGATTGGTCAAGCCAAAATTTCCATCCATCTCTGTGAATCAAATTGAGGGGTTAATATGATCAAATACACCAAAAGTGACTTTCAAATAGTTATAAAAGGAAATTGGCCAAAATAGCTAGAATCTCAGTGCTCAAAAGGAAGGTTGACGTGTACAACGAGGTGCTTACACGGTTGTCAAGGCTTACTGAGAAGATTTCCACAGGTCAGCTGACTCTCTCCAATTCAAGTGCAACCAAAGTGCTAGTAGTTGTCTGGGGACTTCTTTCAGTTCCTTATAGGAAAATATATGATGTTCTATCTATTTGGGATCTCCCCGAAACAGATCCTTAGTCAAGGATTTGGGTATGAGTAGTTTATTTGGGCAGAGGAGGCGATGGCACCCCACTCCAGTACTCTTGCCTGGAAAATCCCATGGATGGAGGAGCCTGGTAGGCTGCAGTCCATCGGGTCGCTGAGAGTCGTACATGGCTGAGCGACTTCACTTTCACTTTTCATTTTCATGCATTGGAGAAGGAAATGGCAACCCACTCCAGTGTTCTTGCTTGGAAGGAAATGGCAACCCACTCCAGTGTTCTTGCCTGGAGAATCCCAGCCTGGTGGGCTGCTGTCTACGGGGTCGCACAGAGTCGGACATGACTGAAGTGCTTAGCAGCAGTAGCAGCAGCAGTTTATTTGGGAGAGGATCCCAGGCAGGCAGAAAAGGGAAAGAAGTCAGCAAGAGACAAATGGACTAGTCAATGCTATGGGAAATTGAGGCACAATCCCACTGGAAACCCTCTAGAAACAGTATGGAACACAATTCAGAATCGTGTGAATGACAGCAAGGTTATCCCCCTAACCCTATG
>SJXQ01010368.1:91837-111367 GCA_006408695.1 Aepyceros melampus
AGGGTCACTCCCATGCATGAACTCCCAGGCACTTTCAGCCATTTTCCTGTCTTCTCTGTGCTTCAGTTTCCTCTTCTGTAAAATAATCCCTACACTGGGATGGCTGTGACAGTTAAATGAGATGATCTTTATAACATGCTTATAATGCCTAGCACACCCTAAGCCATCACTGAATGGGGAGTTGGGGGAAGAGAAGGGCTTGAGTGGGTTTGTAGACTAAAGGTATGGAGACGATAGAAAGTGAGATGTTTAAAAAAGTTGGAAAATGACAACCAAGAGGGAGAGAAAGGGGATGAAGTCAGAAATTAATAGCATTACACTCCAGGGAGTTCTGTTCAAAACTCTCTAATAACGATTTATTCTATTGTTTTATAATTAGCTGTTTATGGGAATTCCCTAGTGGTTCAGTGATTCGGACTCCGCACTTTCACTGCTGGGGTCCAGGTTCAATTCCTGGTTGGAGAACTAAGATCCAACATGCTGTGCCATACTGAAAGAAAAAAAAAAAAAACTGTTTATGGGTTTATATTCCTTCATCAGACTCAAGTCCTCCATGAACCTATACTTGCTGAGTTCAACCTACGTGTCAGACACTGTTCTAGGTGCTGAAGCAGTGAACCAAGTGTCTTCCCAGAGCTTACAATGGAGTAGAGGAGTAGAGGGAAGACAGACATAAGCAAAGACATACATAAGAGGAAAGGCAGCCATGGATGAGTGCAGGGGAAAAGAAGATTATGGCAGCAGAGTGGAGGGGGAGGATGATCAGGGAAGGCTTTGCTGATTATCTGACATTTGAGCAGAAACCTGATGAAAATGGAGGAAGGGGTGATGTGGATATCCTGGAAGGAGCATTTTAGATAGAGAGAAAAGCAAAAATAAAAGCCAGGAAGCAGCATTGAAGAGTCTGAGGACAAGAGTGGAGGCCACTAGGGTGGCCAGCGGGGCTGGACTGCAGACAGCAAGGGGGAGCTGTCTGAGCTGAGGTCCAAGAGGGAGCAGGAGGGTGAGGTCACTTAACACAGGGGCTAGGGGTTGGGGAGGAAGTTGGGTGGGAGGGGATCTCAAAGTCCAGTGCACAAAACAACTGCAAGGGGTGCTTTGAAAACTCATGGATTCTAGGCTGCATTCAAACAAGTTTAATCTGAACCTGAGGGCAGAACCCAGACACCAGATCCCTAAGTGACTGATGTATAGCAAAAGACGACCACGGACCTAGGTCTTTGAAGGCCATTTTACAAACCCTGGATTTTACTCTGAGAAGGAAAGCCACTGGAGGGTTTTGAGCAGACAAAGAACATGATTTGTATTTTCAAAGGCTCAGTCTGGCTGCCTTATGGAGAATAGACCAGAGGGGAGCAAGGAGTGACACAGCTAGACTGGTCCAGAGGCAAAGCACTGTCTTAATGATTTTTTTGTATTTCCAGCACCCAAGACCAAGACAATTACAGACGTCAAATTAATATCCCAAAGACATTCTCTCTGCCTGAAACCTCTTCTCCAGATATGTGCATGGTTTATCACCATAGTTCCTTCATAGGGTTGCCACATAAAAGTTCAGGATGACCAGTAACATTTTTAATTATGGATAAACAATGAATAATTTGCAGTACTGCATAAGATACACTATACTAAAAAAGTATTCATTGTTTATCTGGTATTCAAAATTAACTGGACACTCTGTTATGTTGTTAAATCTGGCAACCCTACCTTTAGCACTTATTTAGCCAAGGCTCTCCCTGAGTATCAAATATAAAAACTGAAGCACTCTCCCTCTGTAGTATGGCTGACACGACCGGTAAGTTTTCTGGAGGAGGAAAGGAAGTTTAGAAAGCTCAGTTCCGATTTTCCCCCCTCAGGGCATAGAAGCTGAGGTTATCTGCTAAAATTGAGAGGGGCAGAGTTGGGCAGAAAACTCAAGGAGAGAAACAAATGTTTAGAAACTCACAGCAGTGAGATGGGAAAGTGAGTGCACAGTAGAAAGCAAAGAATGGTTAGAATAGGAAGGACCTAGCTGAGACTGACAAGCATGTGTCATAACGTCACAACTAGGTAGACTTGCAGTTATCTCCAATGGGGCGTAGAGGCCTAGGATTAGGAAAAAAATATACATAAAGGAGTATGAGCAAAGGACTGAGCTTTGAGAGAGCAAGATTTTATGTTTTTCATCTTTGTCTCTGTTGTGTATTGTACTAATGTCTCATCAAATATTTGTTGGAAAAATGAATACATACTTTTTTTTAAGAGAAAGAAATGAAAGGAAGGAAGGAAAGAGAGAGGAATGGAGGGAGGAAGGAAGGGGAAGGTCTGTTTGAAAGCATCAGAGATGCTAGGGTAAACAAAATTCTAAAAAGGGGAAGCTGCAGAGAACTGAGCTGGTAGTCTGCATCTGCTGATTTGAGGGCAACTGGCAATTCTAGCCAAGGGACAATAGTCTGGGAATATAGGCTTTTCCCAGAGAAATGACTTCTACTAAAAGGCAGAGAAACAATCAGAGTTCTGATGGTCTAGGATCCCAACGAGAAGGAAGGAACAGAGATCTGAGTTGCACACTTCCCCAGTTTTCCCCTCAAAATATCTGCTGAATTTTGAAGCTGCACAAGACAGGAGTCAAGAAGCCAAGCAAAAAGCCTCTGAAAAGCAACTGTACTTCACAGTTTTTTTCATGAGGAGGAGACCAAGAGCTTGGTATCAACTACAGAAGAGGTGCTGTAAAGAATACTTCTGGTTCTCAGTTAGAACCCTTGGGGGGACTATACTGGAGGAGCACAAAGAAAACAACTGGTAGACACTTGAGAAAAGGCAACCGAATCTTGGATCTTTTTATCTGATTAAATTAAGATAATCAGTTCCCACCCCAGCCCACTCCCATCTGCCTAGAAGAGAAAAAGATAAAACCTCTCTGGGGGAAAATGACATCATCTAGTGCCTCTACAACTTGTCATACAATATCTGACATTTAATCAAACATTATCAGAAGACATCCCAAATCAAGAGGGAAATGGATAATATTCATTGACACCCACAGATTATCCAGATTTTAGAATTCTCAAGCAAGAACTTTGACACATCTAAGATTAGTATCTTTCAGAAAAAAAGCAGAAAAGAGACAGAATAGATGAAAAGATGGAAAATATCATCAGAGAAATGGCACCTCTAAAAAGGAATCAAATGAAATCCTAAAACTTAAAAATACAGTATTTGAAATTAAGAACTAAATAATTGCATTTAGCAGGAGTTCTGCTGCTGCTGCTAAGTCACTTCAGCCATGTCTGACTCTGTGCGACCCCATAGACGGCAGCCCACCAGGCTCCCCCGTCCCTGGGATTCCCCAGGCAAGAACACTGGAGTGGGTTGCCATTTCCTTTTCCAATGTATGAAAGTGAAAAGTGAAAGTGAAGTCACTGAGTCGTGTCCAACTCTCAGCGACCCCGTGGACTGCAGCCCACCAGGCTCCCCCGTCCCTGGGATTCCCCAGGCAAGAACACTGGAGTGGGTTGCCATTTCCTTTTCCAATGTATGAAAGTGAAAAGTGAAAGTGAAGTCACTGAGTCGTGTCCAACTCTCAGCGACCCCGTGGACTGCAGCCCACCAGGCTCCCCCGTCCCTGGGATTCCCCAGGCAAGAACACTGGAGTGGGTTGCCATTTCCTTTTCCAATGTATGAAAGTGAAAAGTGAAAGTGAAGTCACTGAGTCGTGTCCAACTCTCAGCGACCCCGTGGACTGCAGCCCACCAGGCTCCCCCGTCCCTGGGATTCCCCAGGCAAGAACACTGGAGTGGGTTGCCATTTCCTTTTCCAATGTATGAAAGTGAAAAGTGAAAGTGAAGTCACTGAGTCGTGTCCAACTCTCAGCGACCCCGTGGACTGCAGCCCACCAGGCTCCCCCGTCCCTGGGATTCCCCAGGCAAGAACACTGGAGTGGGTTGCCATTTCCTTTTCCAATGTATGAAAGTGAAAAGTGAAAGTGAAGTCACTGAGTCGTGTCCAACTCTCAGCGACCCCGTGGACTGCAGCCCACCAGGCTCCTCCGTCCATGGGATTTTCCAGGCAAGAGTACTAGGGTGGGGTGCCATCGCCTTCTCTGTAGCAAGAGTTAAGACATAGCAAAAAAGAAGATTCATAAATCAGAGGATAGGTCAATAGAAAATATATAAACTGAAGCACAGAAAGAAGAAAAAAACAGAAAACACTAAAGGAATATGACACGTATTAAAAAAGTAAAATAGCTAACACACAGTTGCAAAGAAACGGAAAGACAGAATGGGGCAGAAACAATATTTGAAAAGGTAATGCCTGAGAATTTTCCCAATTGGTGAAAAGCACCAATCCACAGATTCAAGAAACTTCATATACCCCAGAGAAGAGAAATACTAAGAAAAACAAAGCTAGGCACATAGTAGAAAAACTCGTAAAAATCAAAGATGAAGAGAAAACCTTAAAATCAGAGGTTAAGGTAAAACATTAAGATCTATAGCTAGCTTCTCTAAAGAAGTGATGGAACCCAGAAGGCAATGGAAGTGACATTTTTAAAGTACTGAAAGGAAATAACTGCCAACCCAGAACTCTATATGCAGTAAAATAGTCCTCAAAAAATGTAAGTGAAATAAACATGTCTTAGGGCAAACACAGAGAATTCATCACCAGCAGGCCTGCAGTACGAGAATACTAAAAATACTTTTTCTGAAAGGAAGAAAATAACCTCCGAGAGAAACATGGAAACACAGAAGGGAACGAAGAACAACAAAGAGGTAAATATGAAGGCAAATAAATGAGTACTAAATATATAAAATGACAGAAAGATTTTCTTGTGGAGTTTAAAACGTATAATTAAATTAAATGACAGTAATATCTCAAAAGGCAGAAAAGGGAGAAATAAAGTTCAACTCCTCTAAGATCTAGCATCGTCAGAGAAGTAGAAGTAAAAACTTATGTTAAACTAATAAGTCAAAGCATGCCATAGTCTCTAGAGAAACCATTACAAGAACAGCAAAAAGATATGTGACTAACAAGATAATCAAGAGGAGAAACTGAGTGATGGAAAAATCCTGATTGCCTGAAGGAAGTTAAGAAAGGAGAGACAAAGGATCATCGAACAGGTGATCGATTAGAAACCATAGAGTAATATGGGAGAATATAAACCCAAACATTGCAGCAATTGTATTCCATGTAATTGGTCTTAGAGGATTAAAAAATCAAATATCAAGTATATGCCTATAGAGAAACATCCTGAATATAAGAACACATAAAGTTGGAAATTATAATTATTTTAAAAAGATATACTATGCACACAATAACCAAAAGAAAGTTAGTTCTGCCATACTAATATCAGAAAGATAGATTTTAAAGCAAAAAGCAATATTTGAGATTAAGAAAGATATTTTTTACAATAAAAGAAGAAAGGGTTTAATGAACCAAGAAGATATTAAAAGTCTATAGCCATATGAACCCAATAACACAGCTTCGAAATATGTCAACTAAAAATTGACAGAACTCAAAGCAGAAGTAGATACATCCATTATCATATTATGAGAATTAAATGTATTTGGCCACTTACGTAATATTTTACTTTAAAGCATTTTCCCAATCTCTTCTTTTTGTTTCCCTCTATATACATATTACTTCTGTTCTGCCATCTCCCTTTTTTTGGGCTGTGCTGTGCTGCATTTGGATCTTAGTTTCCCAATCAGGGCTCAAACCTGCATCCCTGCAGAGGAGGCACAGAGCCCTAACACCGGGTCACCAGAGATGGCCCTATTTTGACCTTTTCAATAGCTTTACACCAAATGCTACTGTTTTAAACTGAAAAATTAAAGAACAGAAATACATTTAACAGTATGATGATAAATACTAATAAGTATGATACAATCAACTCAAATCAAGTCGTAGAGTGAGGTGAGAAGGAAGTATACTAATTGTATCATTTCTCAAAGATTAATAGATAGTTCAATAGATTATTATTATCTATTATTATTATCTAATAGATTAAAAGATTAATAGATAGTTTCTAGAAAAAGAGAGAAATAAAAGCATTAATGACTTTATAAAGCTAGCCACCAGGGCTTCCCTGTTTGTCCAGTGGTAAAGAATCCACTTGCCAATGCAGGAGATATGGGGTGGATCCTTGGTCTGGGAAGACCCCATCTTCCCTACTTGCTGCAGGGCAACTAAGCCATATGCCACAAGTATTGACCTGTGCTCTAGAGCCTGGGAGTCACGACTACCGAGCCCCTGTCCTACACAACTGAAGTCCACATGCTCTAGAGCCCATGTTCCACAACGAAAGAAGCCACTGCAACGAGAAGCCTAGAGAGTAGCTCCTGCTTGCTGCAACTAGAGAAAGCCTGTGCACAGCAACAAAGACCCAGCACAGCCAAAAATAAAGAAAGAAAGAATTTTTTTAAAAGCTAGCCACCAAAACAAATATATAAACATTTCATTTCTAATTATCAGAATAGTCAAAAAAAAAATAAAAACCAAGAAATAAAATTACCAAAAAGTAAAGGATTTTTTAAAGATATAAAAATAAGCAAAAATAAGATGGATGGACTTCTGCTTCTGATAATAACAGATCAGGTAATCTGGATACACTCTCCCACTAAGAACCACTAGAAAAATATAACAAAAGATTTTTTCAATTTGCCCAAAGGCCTCATAATGTTAACAAAGTAGAGAAGTATTACCTGGACAGGATCCAGGGAAGAATGGATACCCTGAGAAATGAAACTTGTGGGTATATTCTCTCTTCCTGGGAATGTTTGATGATCCTGGAGGGGACAAGTAGGGGCTGAGAGCTAAGTAAGAATTCAGTCAACCTGGTGGAACTAAAGGAACAGACAACTGGTATCTGGGAGCCACCAAGAAAGTCAGAGCAGGAAGGGGGGAATTAGTTATTCCTCCTCACTTAGGGTTGGGTCTTCAAAGGTCTGCACCCTAAAATTTGTGTGACCTGAAAGTATATGGACTATGTTGGGAACTGCAGGTCATCTTTTAATCCCCTCAAGCCCTGAAATTGGACAGAGGTGATCAAAACTGCTAGTGCCTCTGGGCATCTGGCAGAAACAAGTGGGAATCTTCTCTGGAGGAAAATAGCATCATCTTGGGCATCAAATTGTTTCTACAAACCATTTTTCAAATATAATGTCTAAAATGCAAACAAAAGTAAATAGGCCAGAGACAAGGCAACATGAATTAAAAGCAGCAGGAAAAAATAAATAGAAAGAGAATAACAAGGGAGGATGTTAGAGTTCCCAGACAAACACTTAAATAAATATGCTCAGAGAATTCAATGACATAAAAAGCAATTGCAGCAGAGAAAAAGAAACTATACAAAAGAACCAAGGTCCTTCTCCCAATATGAAACATCTACATTTTAAGTCCAAAAACAAGTCGACATTCTTTATAGCGCTGGTATATAAAATTTTTTTTCACTTATTTAACAGGCATTATTGAGCTAGTTTTCTATATAAGCCACCACTAGATGCTGAGGGAGGTAGGAAGATAATTAAAAAAAAAAAAAAAACAGTGGTACCCTGCTATCAAGGAATTAATAGCTTATGGCTAGATTTAGTTATCATACATGTTATTCTATTCAAAACAGCACTGATTGGTAATGCCCTGAGGCTCTATTTTGTTTTTTTCCTAAGGTAAAGAAAAAGGAATATGTCTTACTGTTTAAATAGTCTGATCCTAAATATATCCTGTAAGGAAGTTTCTAAAGATGATTGGATGGGAGGCCATCATTATTGTGGTCTGTATGAGGGTGGATCACCCGAGTCTGGAATGGCAAGACATGTGCCACGATCATTCATACTCCACAGCATAATGGCTTCCATCTAAGTATTATGATCACTCAGGGCTTTGGGTCAGCACCATCTTTCAGCCCTCCTAAGAAGCACAAGAAACTTGGTCCCATCTATATTTGAAACTCTGTTGATTTTGGGGCTGCTGAAAGCAATATATTTCTTTTCAATTTCTTTAAAACAGGAAACTGCCCAGGCCTCCTGGAGAAAATAACCTATTCGCAATGCCGAGAGGACACTTGAATTAAAGTGTAAGTTACTTAACTTCCATGATAAATATCCTCATAGCAAATATGGCCTTGAAAAGTTTCCATTTGGAGCCTGGGAGGGAACAAAGTCATTTCTTAAAAGTGTAAACTTCTCTAAGGCAGAGTCAAGAAAAAAGGGGATGAAAGCCAATGTGTTGAAAGACAACACATCTTCCCAATCCCCTTGATAAAAGGACAACAGGAATGTGGAATATCAGTGTCCTCCTCTACCATCCCCTGGTCCATGTTCCTAAATAATCAGGTGTCCCAAGGGTATAACTCCAGGCAACACCTCTTAGGTGGTCAGGCAGCTGTTGGGTACGTTACTATAGATGCATTCCACTTCTGGAGTCAATCTGTAACTATGGCTCCTAAATGTTTGCAGTTCTAACGGTCTGGCTGATTGCATGTGGTTCTAACAATACATGCAAAGCAAAGCCAAATTTTATCCAAGATCAGAACAAAACAACATACTGTCCTAAAATAAAAGACATATGAGCAAAAAAAATGGTGGCTTCATACTTAGATTGCCCAGGTAATTTTCTTACTTCTCTCCTGTTGATTAAAGAACCACAACCCTTGGTATGCCCACCATACTTAAACTGAAGGAAATTTTGTTCTGGATGACTTCAATGGCTTATGGTGCTGCTTCCCAGGTGTTTCCATTTTCATGTAGGGTGGTGACTAGAAACATCAGGTGGGTCCTACCTAGTACACATTGTTCTTGTAACAGTATTAGGAAGGAGGTTTCAATTCAGGATTTGCCAAAATGTTAAAAATTAAGTATTGAATTCACAGTACAGGATAAACTTAGCTTGGTTAATAGTTAATCATATTATATAAGTAAGCAACTATAACTATTGGATGTGAATAGTCACACAGAGGTTCAAAGGGATTCTGGTTTAACTGCCAATCATTTCTCACTAGGATGGGCTTTCCTGGTGGCTCAGAGGGTAAAGCGTCTGCCTGCAATGTGGGAGACCCGAGTTAGATCCCTGGGTGGGGAAGATCCTCTGGAAAAGGAAATGGCAGTCCACTCCAGTACTCTTGCCTGGAGAATCCCATGGACAGAGGAGCCTGGTAGGCTACAGTCCACAGGGTCTCAAAGAGTTGGACACGACTGAGCAACTCCACTACTTCCTTCCTTCCCATTTGCTTCTGTGATACAGTCCTCTCCCATCATGTTACTAGAGCACTGTCCACAAATATATTTCTGTACTGCCCAATGCTGGTCCAAACTGGCCCATGCCGAACTGTCCCGCTCTTATGTCAGAGGTGATATATTTGAAAAGTAGTCTCAGTTTCCAAATGGTAACATATCAAAGTTCAATATTGAAAATTCACACCCTCCATCACATGCATTTCTAGGGCCCCATTTCTATCACTATTTGCTAGTGCATAGATCTGTCCAAGTGAAAGACATGAAGGTTATAACTATTCTGCAGTATAAATGAGTCCTATAATACTTTCTGCCAAGTCCTTGGAAGACAGAGCTGCCTACAATGTGTCTGCAGGGGTTCTGTAGACCTATCTATCTTCAGATGGGAAAAGAAAAAGACTTGGCAAATTTGAGCTAAAAGCAGGCTCTTGAGAAAAATGCTAAAAAGCATTTGCCTGCCCCTTCTTCAAAGATAGATTATTTTGTAACCCATTACTCTTCTTTTTAAAATATTTGAATCTGATTTATTTTTTAACATATTGATACACTGACATTCATAGATCACATGGTCTCTGGTTGACATCGGGGGCATGTTATTCTAGTTAATCTTGAGTGAAGTTCATATTTTACAACTATAAATCATGCTGGGGAGGGGGTTCTCGTCAAAAAATGTTCTAAAACATCACAGAATGTTCAAATCCACTTTCTTTATAAGAAACGACAGTGAAAAAAGGACATCCTAGATTTCTCCAAAGAGGCCACATTAAGGTAGAAGGCAATATTGATTTTACTTAAATCTCAAAAAGTTAAGCACAAATATCACGGTAGGCAGAATAATGCCGCCACCCCCAAAATGTCCATTTCCTGACCCCTAGAATCTCTGAATATGTTATGTACATAGCAAGATGGAATTAAGGTTGCTAATCAGCTGACCTGAAAACAAGATCAGCTTGAATTATGCAGCTGAGCCCAACATAATCACACAGGTCCTTAAATAGAAAAGTGGAAGGCAGAAGATCAGAAGCAGAGAGATGGCATCATCAGGAAGATTCAGTCAGCCATTTCTAGCTTTGAAGATGGAGGAAGAAGTTACAAGCCAAGGAACGCATGTAGCTTTGAATCTAGAAAAATTGAGGAAATGGATTCTTCCCTGGTGCCTCCAGCAGGAATTCAGACTTCATTGTTTAAAGCCAGAAAATTTGTGGTAGTTTGTTATAGCTGCAAATTAAAATAAGTGTTGAGATGTTTTGTGGCACTCTGGACTTCTAAATAATTCCCATGTTTCTCAGCATATTACTATGGCCAACCAGTCTTCCCTTATCATAAGATATTAAATGATTTGCCCCCAACACAGATTGCTGGGCTCACCCCTGGAGTTTCTGATCTGAGGTGATGACTGAAAATTTGCATTTCTAACAAACTCCAAAGCAAAGCTGATGCTACTGATCACAGGATCACACTTTGAGACCCACTAGTCTAGTGGACTAGAAAAGCATGTAAACAAACAATTAAAATACAGTGTGATAAGATGATGTAATCATGTAAAAGGTACAGTAATCACAGCGCAGAAACATCAAAATCATGCACTTGGTTGGAGAAAGGTTTTAGAAAGAAGAGATGTTTCTGTTGAAGCTTGAATAATGTAATTTAAAACAGAAAAGACAAGGAAAAGTGGATGGGGAGAAAACAAGTAAAATATCTGGCAGAGAGAAATGTGTATGAGAAGACTTGCAGGAGGGAACATTTTTTTTTTTTTACAACTGGAGAAAGGGATAACCATGGATAAGTGGTGGGAAATGAGGCCAGAAAGGGAGACAAGTCAGATACAAAGGCCTTTCTGTGCTAAGCAAAGGAATTTGACTTTATCTCAAATTTTAGAGCTGTATGTTAGTGTCCGTAAACTGACTTACATGTTAAAGGGCTTCTTTGGCAGCTGTTCTGGATGAGCGAGGCTGATGGTGAGACCAGAAGCAGGGGAAGCGTTAAGAAGGCACTTCCAGCAGTCCTCAGAGAAGCGATGAATGTATGCACTATGGTACAGGCGATGGATTTGATGGCATAGCTGCAAGAGAAGCATAAAAGTAGCACCTACAGACCATGGTTACCAATGGAAGACGAGCCAGTGAGAGAGGAGCCGTGGAGACTAGAGGATGACCATCAGCATTCCAGGCTATATGCTGAGTTGGCTAAGGGAATCATTCATCAAGAGAGGAAACACTCCACAAGGAGTCTGCTGGGTGGAGGTGCCCGTGCAGGGATGGATGCCTGGGGGGCTGAGGTGCCTGGATTATACCCAAGGGAAGTAAGCCAGATAACAGTTGTCAACTGCTATGAGTTGCTAATATTTCAAAGCACAAAGTGAAACTTAATGGGCAAAGTAAATCAAAATGCTTACTTATATGACATTATAGACTTACAGACTTTTTAAAAGTAGCAAAAGTAGCTTTATTTTCATAGAACAGCGTGTGGCACCCTCTCTCTCCTCCTTGGCCTAGTGCATGGTCAGCCCCTCTCAGAGTCAACAGTGCTGGGAAAGAAAAACAGAGAATAGGAATGGACACCAAGTTAAAATCATTTACTTGTGATAAAATATACCTAATGATGATTATATTGACTGAAGTAGGTGCTCTTTCTCAAAGCACCTGTTCTGGAGTAGATTGCTACTCTGCTCCTTCCCCTCTACAGATATATATGGACTGATGTATACATTCTGTTTTTACCCTCAAGAGAGTACCAGATTTGGTGACATCAATAAAACATAGGCAAAGTGTGGAGTAAACAAGAGTTAATGTTTTCAATTTTAAGCAACCATACATATATATTACATTAAGAACCTAAGTAATATGTATATTAAGCGCTAACTAAAACATATCAAATTGATATGTTAAAATGCACATAACTCATGTGGTTTTAAAAGATAAAGTTAATGCTAACAAATTTAATGTGAATGATTAATAAAAGAGAGAAAAAGTGGAAACTTAAAACATTTTTAACAAAATACCATCTAAATACATATGGAATACATACAAAAAAATCCCCTATAGAACTACAGATAATTCTTATTTTTATTTATCCTTTCCTATGTTGTATAACTATTAAATAATGAGCATGTATCATTTTTTTAATTAAAACATTAAAAAAAATAAAGCTAATTTCCCTAATAACTATCCTTCTCTTGTGGCTCAGATGGTAAAGAATCTGCCTGCAATGTGGGAGACTGGGTTTGATCCCTGGGTTGGGAAGCTCCCCTGGAGAAGGAAATGGCAGCCTACTCTAGTACTCTTGCCTGGAGAATCCCATGGACAGGGGAGCCTTATGGGCTACAGTCCATAGGGTTGCAAATAGGCGGACACAACTGAGTGACTAATGCTTTCTTTTCCCCTAATAAAAAAATAAATGTATTTTAAAAATACATTTTTAAGTATATTTGAAACTGAAAACCCAAGATTATGCAGACATCTGTCCCTAAAACAGATGTTTGTTCAAGAGCCTCTCACTGTCTAAAATGCAGCCAAGTGGTATCCAAAGTGATGTCAGTCTTGGTGACAGACATCTGGGCTTATGCAGAGCTGAGGGCTAATAGCTTGCTCTCATGTGACTGCAACTTACGGCAGTGGTGGAGGGGTAGTCTGGACTAAACAGGGAAAAGAAAGCTTTAGGACATCAATTTTAAAAGCCATTTCAGAGACTTCCCTGGAGGTTCAGTGGTAAAGACTTCATCTTCCAGTAAACAAATGGTCCACATGAAAATAAAAATCTAAAAACATAATATAGTAAAATTTAAAAATAGATATAAAAAGCCAGGCTTCCCTGGTGGCTCTACGGTAAAGAATCCATCTGTCAATGCAGGAGACACGAGTTTGATCCCTGATCCAAGAGGATCCCACATGCTGCAGAGCAACTAACCCTGGGAGCCACAAATATTAAGGTAGAGCCCATACTCTGTAACAAGAGTAGCTACCACAATGAGAAGTCTGAGCACCGCAACTGGAGAGCAGCTCCTGCTTGTTGCAACTAAAGAAAAGCCCTCACGTACCAACAAAGACCCAGAACAGCCAAAAAACTTTTTTAAACAGTAAAATTATAGAAATAAATAAAAAGCCTCTTCAGATTGTTGAGAACCATGAAAGGATGGGGTTAAAAGGAGGAGTTTTCTCTAAGAAAGCCCATGCTAACTTGAGCCTCCTGAGATGCAAAGATAAAGTATATGGACCCTGGTGACTAGGACTCTCTATATTCCTTGAATACAGAGCTGTTGGCCATAAAGCAGAGCAAAATCATCAAGGTAAGAGCAGCCACCATGGCTCAGCTGTTGTACACATAGCTCCCACGACAGAAGATCCCAAGACACCAATTCAGGAGAGAAAATCTGGAATCAAGATTCATGCTGACAAGCACAAGACTTGGCATACAGTCCTCAGTCACACCAGCAGTATATGTAATATCTGCTTGAGCTAAATCCTCCACAATTTGTTCAATGTTACCACACAGCTTATTGAAGGTTAATCACCCTTATAACTTGGATATCAAGAAAACTAGGAAATGAATTGTGAAGATGACAAAACCTGAAGAAAGAATTTAGCATATTAAAACCTTCCAAAAGTGAACTCTCCCTATGTCTTAACATCAGATATTTGTAATTTATGTTTTTAAAAATGCCTCTGCTGTTGTTTAGTCACTATGTCTGACTCTTTTGTGACCCCAAGGAATGTAGCCACCAGGCTCCTCTGTCCATGGGATTTCCCAGGCAAGAATACTAGAGTGGGGTGCTATTTCCTCCTTCAGGGGATCTTCCTGACCCAGGGATCGAACCCACATCTCCTGTGTCTCCTGCATTGGCAAGCAGACTCTACCACTGAGACACCAGGGAAGCAAAAATACCTTACATGAGAGCAAATTTTACTTGTAAAACTGGATGGTAATTCTCTGACCACAGTGGGCAAGTGAGGGGAAAAATGGCCAGTTAGCTATCACTGTGCAACAAAGCATCCCAAAACTCCGAGACTTAAAACAACAGCCATTTAAATTATTGCTCACAAAACTGCAGGTAATCTGGGTGGTTCCTCTGCTCTTAGATGAGCTCCTGAATGAGTCTACAGTCAAATGTGGGCTGGGTTGGTAGCTCTGCTAATCTGGGTGACTCACATGTTTTGAGTCTGGCTGACTTTAGGATGGTCACTGCAGATGGTAACTGCAGCATGAAATTAAAAGACGCTTACTCCTTGGAAAAAAAGTTATGACCAACCTAGATAGTATATTCAAAAGCAGAGACATTACTTTGCTGACTAGGTCTGTCTAGTCAAGGCTATGGTTTTTCCTGTGGTCATGTATGGATGTGAGAGTTGGATGGTGAAGAAAGCTGAGTGCCGAAGAACTGATGCTTTTGAACTGTGGTGTTGGAGAAGACTCTTGAGAGTCCCTTGGACTGCAAGGAGATCCAACCAGTCCATTCTGAAGGAGATCAACCCTGGGATTTCTTTGGAAGGAATGATGCTAAAGCTGAAACTCCAGTAATTTGGGCACCTCATGTGAAGACTTGACTCATTGGAAAAGACCTTGATGCTGGGAGGGATTAGGGGCAGGAGGAGAAGGGGACAACAGAGGTTGAGATGGCTGGATGGCATCACTGACTTGATGGGCGTGGGTTGGGGTGAACTCCGGGAGTTGGTGATGGACAGGGAGGCCTGGCGTGCTGCGATTCATGGGGGTCACAAAGAGTCGGACATGATTGAGTAACTGAACTGAACTAAACTAAACCATGGCTTTGAATGGGAAAAAATCAGCTCTCCTTAACGTGTTCTCTCCTCTTCCAGCAGTAAGCCAAGTTTGTTCTCATGGTGACAGAGCTCTGAGAGACAGTAGAAGGATACAAGGTCTCTAGGATCAGAACTGCCACTTCTACCATATTCTGCTGGCCAGAGTAAACACAAGGCCATCCCATAATCAAGGAGACGAGAAAACTGACTGTCTCTTGATGAGATGAACTGTGAGGAGACATGGAAAGGATGTATGTATAGAAAGGAGTGTAGAAGTGAAGCCAGTTTTGCAATCAATCTACAGCATGCATAAACCAAACATAAAATCCAAGTCGAATATTAGGGGGAAAAGTTAAAACACAGCAAGTGATGATCAATGAAGTAAGCAATCCATCTCTTTCCATGATGACATGCTGACATGCTAAAAAAAAAATAATAAGTTTCACTCATCAGAGTTTGAAAAGGGTTCTTTATCTCCACTTTTCCTAGCCAAATAGGCAGTCCATTTATATCACATTTTACTGGATCTGACCTTGAAAGATGCTTAAAACATAATTGAGTTCTTCCTCTTGGAAATGAAATATATCCATTGACCATGTTTTAAAGATAAAATGTATTATTTTATTCAACATAATGCTGTTGGAATTATGAGATGTGCCAAAACCTGACACTTTTCAGAATGACTCAGAAAAAAACCATGCCAGGAAAATTCCAATTCCTGAGGCATTTCTTCCTAAATTGTCCAATTAATTACCTACTTCTTCACCTTCCTTAGTTTTGTGGACACAATACAACATACTGCCTTTTCCAAACTGTGGTTCCTGAGCCATTTGAAAATCAAGAATATCTGGATCCAGAGTAGTAATAATAATAATAAAATATTTAAAGAACACTATGGCCTGGGCACTGACCAACCAGAACATAGTTGGGCACAGGCTTTTGCTCTGCTGTTAAGTGCCACCCCCTCCTCTCCGCTTGCAAGGAGGGATGAAAGATGCCTCCTACATCACGTCCCAGGAGAGAGACACTTTAATGACACCCTTGGGATAGCAACATATGTGTTCTCTGAAGCATTAAGAATACTCTAGACTGTTGTCTGGAAAATCTAAGCTGCAGGAGACAGGCTGACTAACTTCTCTGACAGCGGAGGAAGAGGGAGCTGGCAAGACGGGGACAGGCCAGCACTGCCCAAGTTTCCTAGGAAAGAGAAAGTACCGCTCATGGGCCAGACGCTGCCCCTGCCTAGCCAGTGCTGAGGGGCACTTCTGTCCTGTCCTGGGGGACTAGCTGGAGGGATGAACACAAGAGAGAAGCGGTAGGAATGCTCAGGGGCTTAAGAAATAAAAATTAACTGGAAAAGAGGTACACTCATCTTCATCAAGGGAACTACAGGGAGAGATCCGGAGCAACGTGAGCCATTCTTCAGTTCAGTTCAGTTCAGTCGCGCAGTCGTGTCCGACTCTTTGCGACCCCATGAATCGCAGCCGCCAGGCCTCCCTGTCCATCACCAACTCCCGGAGTTCACTCAGACTCACGTCTATTGAGTCCGTGATGCCATCCAGCCATCTCATCCTCAGTCGTCCCCTTCTCCTCCTGCCCCCAATCCCTCCCATTCTTATCAACTATGAAAGTGCCTATGAAAGAAAGAATCAATTCTTAAAACCTGTAGTCACGCCCATAAAGCACTAACTCAGGTTCATCTAGTACCAATCAAGTAAGAGATTTTTCTACTTCCCTCACCTCTCCTTTGCCAATCCCTTTGCACTTCAACTGGGGAGGACCAAGACCTCTACTTAGTGAAATAGGGGAGAAGAAGTGAAAGCAAATGTGCATAAGGCAAGAAGTTGACCACAACTTTCTCCCCCAACTGTTAGTTTTCCACCAGCCACAGTGGGGAAAGGCCTGGCTCTTAAGTCAGTTCCAAAGTCTGATCATATTAGACTGGACATTTTAATTATTTGACCATAGGGCTTTCTATCATCTAAGAGTACAGAGAAAAGTCATGAGATGGCCCCAATTTTCACCTGGAACAAAATAAAATGTAAAAAAACAGGAAACAAAAATTAAATTGTTTTACAATTATATATCACTCTTTGTCTTTCTCTGATGGACCAGGACAAAGACTCACCTCTCTGGAAGATGATATTCTCATGGAGGAAACAAAAACAAGAAAATAGTTAATTAGTGATAGTACCATGAAGAAAAACAAAGTGGGGTGAGGAGGTATGGAGAGACAGCTGGAGGAGGAGGGGTGCTATTTTCCATGGAGTAGCAATGAAGGAGGAGAAGGCAATGGCAACCCACTCCAGTGTTCTTGCCTGGAGAATCCCAGGCACGGGGGAGCCTGGTGGGCTGCCGTCTATGGGGTCGCACAGAGTCAGACACGACTGAAGCGACTTAGCAGCAGCAGCAGCAGCAATGAAGGAATTTCAACAGGAACATGAGTGAGAAAGTCAGCCACCCTTTTTCAAACTCAGAAAAAAGCTATGCCAGGAAAATTCTGATTCCGAGGCATTTTTTCCTAAATTGTCCAATTAATTACCTACTTCTTCACCTTCCTTAGTTTTGTAGACACAATACAACATGCTGCCTTTTCCAAACTGTGGTTCCTGAGCCATTTGAAAATTAAGAATATCTGGATCCAGAGTAGTAATAATAATAATAATAATATTTAACAAACACTATGGCCTTCAGCCACCTGAAGATGGTCTTGGCAGAAAAAAAACCGTGAGTGCAAACTGCAGAGGCAGGAATCAGCTTGGGGGTCTAAGGATCAGTGAAAAGCCTGTGTGGCTACAATAGAGGGAATGAAGCAAGAAGGGTAGGCCATGAGTTTGGGGGATCCACTAGGAGTCCAGTCGTATGGTGTCATGAAAAAGGAATTGGCCCTGAAGTGCAGTGCAAAAGCCTCTGAGGGCTGAGCTCGCCCTCCAGTGGTTGCCCTGGCTGCCGAGAGAACAGACTAGTGACCAGTGCCTACATCTGTGCTGCAGCAGCTTCCAAATCACCGAGGATACTTACTGAAAGAACATATTACTAAGCCCCATCCATGCCCTGAACGTACTGAACCAGAATCCCGTGGGAGTAAGGCAAAGGCCGCTACTTTTACCTGATCCTCCAGGAGATTCTCTTCAGCTGTCAGAATCAGGAATCACTACCCTACATTAGGGGGTGGCCATTTTACGAGAACTCACAGAATTTTTGCTCGGCATTCAACTTGGGCTCTCTGAAATGTCCATGTTTTTATCTTGTCTCTTTGCTTTAAACACGGTTCATCCATCATTAACCACTGTGCAGGATTTTCCCATTCAGTTTTGGAGGGGTCCAACTTTAACTAGGGCTTTATTTTACTATTTATTCAACCTTCATTTTCCCTTTTACTAATATTTATTTTTATTTTTTATAGATATGATTTTTTAGTATTGATGCATCCATTTTATTGTTTTTAACAATTAAACTACCATTTCAGCATCTTCAGAATAATAGAATGCATTGTACATACATATAATTTAGACATATGCCTATTCCACTTCAAAGTCTTCTCTGATATAAAGTGGGATTCACATTATTTTTTTCTGTAGAGAAAGACACATTAATTTTATCTTTCTACCCACTTCAAACAACTGGATGAGTTCACACCTGATGCCATTTGAAATTTTTGTCTCCTACAACACATTCCCCTGATCTGCTTTGCTGCATAACATATACTTCTAACCCTAAGAAAAAATAATTTTTAAGTCTACCTCTTTTAACATGTGGGCATTTTATCATGAAACTGATTTTTTCTTTTTTTGTCCAGTACATTAAGTGATTTCATATGATATTAAACCATTGTGAATTTCAATAAAAGCAGGAGAGTTCCTCATAGATAGTTGAGAAGACTTTAGTGAATTTGACTGTTTTCTTATTACAGGAAACAAAAAATGGTATTGTATCTTAAGAGAAATATTTTAACACTTTCTAAACTTGGGCAAAAAAAGGGGATCAAGTTTGTACCAGTCCAAGTACCTACAATACTATGACAGAAGCATTTACCATCACTATTCCACACTACCTCAGTCTTCTAATAGCAAAGCTTTCTCATTAGAAGTATTGTATTAACACTGGACTCTCAAATTGCCAGGTGTAAAAAATCACTTACTTTAAAAAGAAAGTGTTACTCTCCGACATACATCACAGCAGGATCCTCTATGACCCACCTCCTAGAATACTGGAAATAAAAGCAAAAATAAACAAATGGGATCTAATTAAAATTAAAAGCTTCTGCACAACAAAGGAAACTATAAGCAAGGTGAAAAGACAGCCTTCTGAATGGGAGAAAATAATAACAAATGAAACAACAGACAAACAACTAATCTCAAAAATATACAAGCAGCTTATGCAGCTCAACTCCAGAAAAATAAATGACCCAATCAAAAAATGGGCCAAAGAACTAAATAGACACTTCTCCAAAGAAGACATACGAATGGCTAACAAACACATGAAAAGATGCTCAACATCACTCATTATCAGAGAAATGCAAATCAAAACCACAATGAGGTACCATTTCACACCAGTCAGAATGGCTG
>SJXQ01010368.1:111395-123491 GCA_006408695.1 Aepyceros melampus
GGCTAGTCAAGGTTAAAATAGCCATTTATATTATTTCTTATTTCAGCTTTAAGCTCAGAGATGTGTTGGCAAATGATCAGCCAAAATGAGAATTTGTTTTGCCTGTATCCAACAGAATGAAATGATAAATTAGCAGTAAGTCCATCCTTTGCCAAAAAGAAATATATTTCAAATTTATATAAACTATATAATAAATCTGGAGAAGGAAATGGCTACCCACTGCAGTATTCTTGCCTGGTAAATCCCATGGACAGAAGAGCCTGGCAGACTACAGTCTATAGGATCACAAACAGTCAGACACGGCTGAGCAACTAACACACACACACCATTAATGGGGGAAAAACTTCACGAGAGTTGATTCAAATGACACATAACAATACCCCAAGAACATCAATTTATATATATGAATTCTGTACAAAGTGTAAGTGGTCACCTTAACAGAAACATAACAAGTCCCTATAATGCAAAAATTAATTCTAAAGGCACCTTATAAAGTGATGAAATTCATATAACTTAGTCATATTCATTCATATAATTTACCTTTCTCCTCTCTAATACAAACTCATCTGGCAGTTTTCATTTAACGTAATGCTAAAAATGTTCCATATTTAGAATCTTTACTAATGAAAGAAATAAATAAGAAATAAGTTTTTTTTTTTTTTAATTTCAGGTTAGAGGGAAAGCACATAAGAACAGGAGCAAACTACCATGAAACAAGGAATTATAACAAAGTCTCTTCAACCCTAAATATTTAGTTTAAGACAATGAGCAGAGTATCACACACTTCATCAAAATGACACCATTTAAACTGTGTTATAATATAATATTACTTAAGACAAACCAGTGTGAAGCATATGACTCCAACCATTCTCAAAAACAGGATTAACAAGTAATAGCATCCCCACCAGCTTAGGGCCTACAGAATCCATTACTTCAGTCATATTTTTGCAAATGATTCAGTAATGCCTTTCAACATCACAAACAGAAATCTATCATAGCACTAGAATTTTGATGTATTTTGGTGCTTCTGGGGCTGCCTAAAAATAAAAAGGCATTCAAGCGAAATTCATTATATACTTATTATTCCACAACATTTCAGTACCTAAAATATGAAATCACTCTCTACCATTTACCTGTCTGCCTTACACTGTATTCTAGGTTTTTCCTTCCAAGATTTTTATTGCACTTTGGGAAATTAGAGGTAAAACATAGTTTTAAAAAACAGGATGTCACATCATTACACTGTACACCTTAAATGTATACAGTGCTGTACATCAATTATATCTCAATAAAACTAGAAGAAAAAAACTGTGATTGTGCTTAAATTCACAGAAAAATAGCATGTTTACAACCATATTGAAATTTAATCCTTTTACACAGGTTAACGAAATACGTCACAGAAAAAAACCTAAACAAACACAAAACTTTTGAAAGCGGAACAATGCCAAGTTTATTTGGGGAACTCAAATGATAGAAGGTCACCTCCAGTCAATTCACCACTCTAAAGGAAAAGAGTTGTAAAAATACAGCTGTGCTACACTGAGCCATTTATCCACACTATAGTATAAAACTGGAAATAAATCCTAAAGCCAAGGTTTAAAATCACTTTAAGAGACAAGATCCTAAGTGTTTTCTTGCTATCTCTGTAAGAGGTGCTTTTCCTTCCCCGAACAAAGGTTAATTGAAAAGTTGATTCAATTTAAGGTTTTGCTTTTTTTCCTCATCAGCTCTTCAGTTCAAAACACTATGATCAATGCTAACATGTTGTCTAATCTGAGTGCTGTGATCCAGAAAGTGGGACTGGGGAAGCTGGACCTTGTGTTGGTGGAGGAGGTGAAAGTCCTTTTGATAGAGGGCACATACCAGGATTTGTTCCTTCTGTTGTGCAAATGGAAGGTTCAGCATTTTTTGTTCTTCGCTGAATTGGGGTAAAGAGTTCAGATTGTGATGGTTAGGAGGAGATTCATTTACAGGTGGACCACCATTTTAAGATAGAGGAGATCCTGGAGGAGGAGGAGAAGAATACGAAGAAGGTGGCACCAGGGCAGAAATACATCCAGAGGAAGAAGTTACTGGTGATGGATCAGAAGTCATGGGTGGAGGTAATGCTTGAGTATAAACCAACTGAGGAGGGTCTGAATCCTGGTGAGAATGTGACACTGGGTGGCTTATTAGTGGTAGAGATGTGGGTAGTGCTTGTTGCTCTGGATGCACCATAGAAGGGGGCAGTTCCTCTGGTTGCCTTTGACAGTCAGGATGCTGGTAAGCAGGTACTGGGCAGGAGGTGAGAGTTCTTCGGCACCAGAATTTGAGTCACCCTGAATAGGGGTGAATTGTAAATTGCTATGTTCCCTTGCTGAAATACTAACGATTTCCTGATGGACCAAAGGAGGTGGAAAGTGAAAGTGAAGTCACTCAGCCTTGTCCAACTCTTTGCCACCCGTGGACTGTAGCCCACCAGGCTCCTCCGTCCATGGGATTCTCCAGGCAAGAATACTGGAGTGGGTTGCCATTTCCTTCTCTAGGGGATCTTCCTGACCCAGGGATTGAACCCAGGTCTCTCACAATGCAGGCAGAGGCTTTAACCTCTGAGCCACCAGGGAAGCCCAAAGGAGGTGGAGGTGGCGCCAATTCTGGGGAGGAGCATGAAGATCCTCGTGAGGCTGGTTGCTGAGCTCGTGTGATACACGTTGCACAGGAGCTGCGGTGGAATATGGCTCCTATGGTCCTTGTCTAGCAGCATTTCAGGGATTTCAGTTGTTGGTGAAGCAATACAAGGGTGAACGTTTTTAGTGGAGCACAGGTAACAAATTTTTTAGCTCTCTAATTGTGGTACTTGATATGAACTTCTAACTCTTTTTGAGACAAATAAGTTTTCCTTCACTCTTGCCCAATGCTCATAGGAAGATAGAACCTTGTGTATGCTCCTCAATTTGCAGCATAGGAATACTACAGCCCAGATATATCTCTTTTTCATATAAATTAGCACAGTAATAGCAAAAAGTATGCTTGCATAAATGTAAAGAGGCAAAATAGTTGTCTCAAGAGGTCTTACAAATAGCTGAGAAAAGAAGAGAAGTGAAAGGCAACGGAGAAAAGGGAAGCTATACCCATCTGAATGCAGAGTTCTAAAAAATAGCAAGGAGAGATAAGAAAGCCTTCCTCAGTGACAGAAATAGAGAAAAACAATAGAATGGGAAAGACTAGAAATCTCTTCAAGAAAATCAGATACCAAGGGAACATTTCATGCAAAGATGGGCTCAATAAAGGACAAAAATGGTCTGGACCTAACAGAAGCAGAAGATATTAAGAAGAAGTGGCAAGAATACAAACAAGAACTATACAATATAGATCTTAATGACCCAGATAACCACGATGGTGTGATCACTCACCTAGAGTCAGACATCCTGGAATGCAAAGTCAAGTGGGTCTTAGGAAGCATCACTATGAACAAAGTTATTGGAGGTGATGGAATTCCAGCTGAGCTGTTTCAAATCCTAAACGATGATGGTGTGAAAGTGCTGCACCCAATATGCCAGCAAATTTGGAAAACTCAGCAGTGGCCACAGGACTGGAAAAGGTCCGTTTTCATGCCAATACCAAAGAAAGGCAATGCCAAAGAATGCTCAAATTACTGCATAATTGTATTCATTTCACACACCAGCAAAGTAATGCTCAAAATTCTCCAAGCCAGGCTTCAACAATACGTAAACCAAGAACTTCCAGATGTTCAAGCTAGATTTAGAAAAGGCAGAGGAGCCAGAGACCAAATTGCCAACATCTGTTGGTTTATGGAAAAAGCAAGAGAATTGCAGAAAATCATCTACTTCTGCTTCATCAACTACAACAAAGCTTTTGACTGTGTGGATCGCAACAAACTGTGGAAAATTCTTAGAGATGGGAATACCAGAGAAATCTGCTCCTGAGAAATCTGTATGCAGGTCAAGAAGCAACAGTTAGAATCTGACATGGAACAACAGACTGGTTCAAAATTGGGAAAGGAGTACGTCCAATCTGTATATTGTCACTTTGCATATTTAACTTATATGCAGAGCCCATCATGCGAAATGCCAGGCTGGATAAAGCACAAGCTAGAATCAAGATTGCCAGGAGAAGTATCAATAACCTCAGATATGCAGATGATACCACCCTTATGGCAGAAAGCAAAGAACTAAAGAGCCTTTTGATGAAAGTGAAAAAGGAGAGTGAAAAAGCTGGCTTAAAACTCAACCTTCAGAAAACTAACATCATAGCATCTGGTCCTATCACTTTATGGCAAATAGATGGGGAAACAATGGAAACAGTGACATTCTTTATTTTCTTGGGCTCCAAAATCACTGCAGATGGTGATTGCAGCCAAGAAATTAAAAGATGTTTGCTCTTTGGAAGAAAAGCTATAACCAACCTAGATAGCATGTTAAAAAGCAGAGATATCACTTTGCAAACAAAGGTTCGTCTAGTCAAAGCTATGGTTTTACCAGTAGTCATGTATGGATGTGAGGGTTGGACTATAAAGAAGGCTGAGTGTCAAAGAATTGATGTTTTTGAATTGTGGTGCTGGAGAAAACTCTTGAGAGTGCCTTGGACTGCAAGGAGATCAAACCAGTCAATCCTAATGGAAATCAACCCTGCATATTCACTGGAAGACTGATGCTGAAGCTGAAGTTCCAATACTTTGGCCACCTAATATGAAGAGCTGACTTAGAAAAGATCCTGATGCAAGGAAAGACTGGAGGCAGGAGGAAAAGGGGACAATAGGCTGAGATGGTTGGACGGCATCACTGTCTCAATGGACATGAATTTGAACAAGCTCCGGAAGATGAACAGGGAAGCCTGGTGTGCTGCAATCCATGGGGTTGCAAAGAGTCTGAGATGACTGAGTGACTGAACAACAACAAAGATTTTAATAGACAAATCACATTTGTCACATAAATGAACTGGCAATCATCCTTTTCCCCTATCATGTTTATCTTAATGTCCTCCCGAATGCATTCAAAAAACGTTTTCTTTCTTCCCAACAGTTCATCCCCTTTACCACCCTCTGCCATTACATTCAAATTCTTTCTCACCAGCAGGTGACCAATTCATAGTCCTTGGGGTTTGAGACACAGATTGCTATTGCTCACCTGCTTGGAAATGAGCTTTGAAGGAATTCATCTTGGAAGCTCAAGGCCACCAGACAATCCAGAACTCTGAGTACATGGCAGACCATTGTCAGCGTCAGTGGGATCCACGTTTGGCATTCGGCTAAGTAGGCACCTGGGAGTGGAAGTCAGACCCTGAAAGGGCAGCAAGAGCTTCCCTTGGAGCCCGGGAGGCAGGAGTTAGACCAGATTAGATCAGGTCCTGCCCCCGGCTCTGTGGCTTTGACTTCCTTCCGAGGGGTTTCCTCTCCTTTCCCCTGCCCCATCTCACTACTCTGGGAGGGAGTCAGACAATAGTTTGGACAAGCAGGGAAAGAGCTTCACTGTTGGATTTGCTAAGACTGCTCTTCATGTGCCAGGAAAGTGGCCTTTAACTGGAAAAAGAATGATGGAGATGGGGGAGAAGCGTACAGAAGCCGCCAAAAGAATAAGTTCTCCACTTATGAGAGCACTGCCTTCTGAGGCTGCTTGGCTTATTATTGTCCCGTTGCATTCCTATAACTGCCTTATATCCCTCATGGTATGTGTCAGGGTGTGTGTCTGTCTCTACATGTGTATGCATTCTGGCATACACACACCGCTAAGATTTTGTAATAATGTAATGAATATAAGATGACCTTTGGAGGTAGGGAGCACTGTATTTACCTTATCAAGGAAGAATCATATAAAAAGTAGTGGACATGGTAATTTGACATTGCTAGACATTTGCTGTTCAGGCTTGAAGAATGGGTATTTAAGTCAAATTTCCCCACATCTCACCTTCTGGCAAGCAGAAACTGTACCACAAAAACAGCAACAAACTGTATTTATTCGGCTCCACCAGCCATAATTTTGGCTCCTCTATACCTTAGGGGGTGGTCTCTCCTTTTGGCTGTCAAGTCTTCCCAAAAAACACTGATCAATCAAAGTTATTTAGACTCACTGCAACATAGGAGACCACTACCTTAAAGTCTAAATATTGTCTCAGAAGAGGGGTGGCAGGATAGGGTATTAAGGGCTGGGCTGGGTGATTTTAGGGCAGCTCTTGCAAGGAAAATTGGGAAGATTTTATAACATGACAGCTAAAGATAGGCAGGCACAGGGAACTGAGAATATTGACCTGAGTATTAATGGGCAATATGTTATTCTTGTTAAGTAAATTCTTTTGCTTGACTCACAATTTTATCTTTCAGGAAAATGTGCTTCCTGGGACAAGTAGCTAAGTTTGCTTCTTCTCAGAAGTTTTTGGATTTTTTTTTTTTCTTTTTGGCCACAGCCCAGCATGCAGGATCTTGGTTTCCCCGACCAGGGATTGAACCCAGCCCCCTGCAGTGGAAGTGTGGAGTCTTAGCCACTGGACTATCAGGGAAGTCCTCTCAGAAGTTTTTAACATAAGAACAGAAAACTATGCCCAGGTCAATTGTTGTTTTACAGGGTGACAAGGAATTATGCTGGTTTCCTTTTCTCTGGCTTGTTAGGGTGTTGTTACATCAATGGTGAAAACACAACAATGCCTAGATACCCATCAAAGGTACCAGTGCTCACTAATGCCCAAAGGAAACAATACTTACTGAAGGTGCTGTGACGTCCAAGAAGAAACATGGACCTCCTTGCCTCTTTTCTTTCACTCTATTACATCGGCTACAAAGCACTTCAGATTAATGCTTGCCAGTGTGTTAGAGATTTTTCTGAAATTGCTCCTTTAGTTTTTTGCTTGCTCTTAATTATTGTTCCGGAGAAGGCAATGGCACCCCACTCCAGTACTCTTGCCTGGAAAATCCCATGGATAGAGGAGCCTGGAAGGCTGCAGTCCATGGGGTCACTAAGAGTCAGACATGACTGAGTGACTTCGCTTTCACTTTTATTCTCACGCATTGGAGAAGGAAATGGCAATCCACTCCAATGTTCTTGCCTAGAGAATCCCAAGGACAGGGAGCCTGATGGGCTGCCATCTATGGGGTCACACAGAGTCGGACACGACTGAAGTGACTTAGCAAGCAAGCAATTATTGTTCCCCTGGCAAAGACTAAGGCAGTGCAAGATCACGGTGGCTGGTTTAAATTTGAATATACAACACCACACGCCTCTGACATTCTCTCCCAGTTTTGAAAACCTTTCAGTATTCCAGCAATGCTGTCTTCTCTTAGGATTCATTCACTCCCAGGAGGCAACTTCATTCCTCATGCAAATAAATTTATGGGCTCATCTCCTGGAGTCTCCCAACACAACTAACCTGCCTAAACTCTAAGGAAAACACATTTTATCCTCTCAAATCAAGCCTCCCATTGCATGTTGATTTAAATTATAGACGATTTGAAATTTTGTTGGCTTAAACAAAAAGCATTTCTTTAAATAAATCAAAGTGGCTCTTATTTACTAAGCCATGGATGTGCTGCCCCTGTTATAAACAATACACCAGAGTTCTAAGGAAAACCTAAAACGTAGAGCGTTAAGGCATGTGCAAATATTCCTGTTTTACAATTACAATGACTTGTTTCCAGGCTATTTAAGAAGGTTCCATTTTGTGTGTGTGTGTGTTTTAGTGATATACATATAATTCAAAACTTGGGCAAACTTTGAGAGACAGTGAAGGACAGGGAAGCCAGGCGTGCTGCAGTCCATGGCGTTGCAAAGAGCCAGACATGACTGAGCAAGTGAACAACAATTCACAAACAATGACTATAAAGGGGGAAAAGTCTGTTGAATAAAATGTCCATAACTTATTTTCTCTTCTTTCCTGGAACTAGTGTTTTCCTGTCTAAACTGTGACATTTCTCATATGGCAAAATGTTGTCTTTACATGTGACCCTGGGTGAAAAAAGTCAGCTCTCTTTCCTAGTTGGCTAAATTTGCTTTTGTTGCTCATCGGGTCAACTTCAAATTATTTGGAAATAAATTCTAAGTTCAGCCTTTGAGTCATGAAAGCATGTTTCACAATAGACAAGCAGTGATAAATTCCAGACGACCCCCACCCGGGAGCTGCTCTGGTTCAGCACTTGGAGAAGCCTGACTCAAAAGCCTCTAATAAATCCTTTTTTTTTTTTTTGGTGAAATTGTTGATAAGATAAAGGGTACTGACTGTCCATTTATCCACATCTGATTTAAGAAGCTATCTAGAAAAGCTGCCTTCACAAACATATCCTTATTTAGTGCCTTTAAACAAAAAGTTAAATGGGCTTCCATCTAGCTGCCTCCTTCAGGGCATTAGAGACTCTGTCCTTCGATCTCACCGCTCTTAAAAGTTGCTAGACTTAAATTCAGTCGACAAAAGTGAGATTCAGTGTCTGTCTGCCTGTAAGAGTGATTGGATATATAAAGGGTTAAGTTTGGAGATTCAAGAGAAATCGGACCTTTTGAAATCGCTTGGATTCAGGGAGGTTTGTTACAATTCGGCTGCCTCCAAAAAAAAAATCTAAATGAGGCTGACGATGAAGAATTATGGACTGCACAGTGAAGAAGCATCAACGTGCACGCTTAATGCTAGGAAACAGGTTGAGACATCTCAGCTCAGGCCACCTGCCATCTGGCCCAGAAGCGGTCACTCTAAGCAGAATGACACCAAAGGTCGGCGGGAGCAGGCACCTTAAGTCCCGCTGCTGGGCTCCTGGATTTTATTTCTCGTGTAAGGGAATCTGATCTGTCATTCCTCTGGCTCCTGTGGGCCTTAAATTCACATAATCAACATATCACTGCCAGAGACTTAGTAAGAGCTGAGGCAATTTAAAGGTGAGTGGAGAATAATCATGTTCCCAAGCCAGATGCCTTCAGTTCTACAAAGAAATAAAAAGTCCATCTCAGGTTCCAAAAAGTAAGCCAAATTGCCCCAGTGAAAAAAGACTTCCGTTCTCATCCCACGTGTGCCAGTAGCTATATTTTTACATCCTGGGAGGGCTGGCCATTTGCAAGATTTAGAGAAGTGTTTCTCAAAATGTGGTCCGCAGACCCCTAGGGATTCCCAAGGCTATTTCTGAGGGTACTGGAGGTCAAAACTATTTCCATAATAATATTAAGATGTTATTTGCCTTTTCCACCATTTGATATTTGTGATGATGGTGCAAAAGTAATGTGGGATAAAACTGCCGGCTTCTTAGCACGAACCAAGGAAGTGACATTAAACTATACGAGTAGTCACTGTATTTTTTATTAAGAAAATACTAATTTCTCTTCAGAATGTACTTGCTGTGCGTTGTGTCTGACTCTTTGTGACCCCATGGACTGTAGCCCACCAGGTCCCTCTGTCCACGGGGGTTCTCCAGGCAAGAATACTGGAATGGGTTGCCAAGCCCTCCCTCATGGGATCTTCCTGACCCAGGGATCGAACCCAGGTCTCCCACATTGCAGGTGGATTCTTTGCTGTCTGAGCCACCAGGGAAGCCCCAGAATACTGGAGTAGGTAACTATCACTTCTCCAGGGCAACTTTCTGACCCAGGAACAGAACCAGGGTCTCCTGCATCGCAGGTGGATTCTTTACCAGCTGAGCTACTAGGGGAGCCCAAGGATGTACTTGATGAAGCTCTAAAAATACTGATTTTACTAAATCTCAACCCTGAATCCACAACTTTTTCACATTTTGTGCGACAAAATGGAAAGTAAGTACACATAAAGTACTTAGAGGGCATATAAAGTACAGTGGCTGTCTCAAGGAAAAACATTCACGCCATCATTTGAGTTGGAAGGTGAACTATCTGCCTTTTTTTGTGAAACATTACTTTCACTTGAAAGAACTGACAAACTATGACTATTCAAACTTGGGTATTTGGCAGACATTTTCTGAAAAATGAACAAAGTTAGCCTGTCACTTCAAGAATAACTGACAGGATTTGATGCCAATTAGAAAATTCAAACTTTTGAATAAAAATTAGAATTTTGAAAATTCTGTATCTGCCTCCATGATCCTGGCAGCTTCCCAGTACTAAAGATTTATCTGAGAGATCAGTGGTAATTAATAATGAATGTAATTTTTGAAACTGTATAATGAAATGTGTCAACACTTGGAAGTTCTGCATAACTCAGTGAACCAATATTTTCCAAATGACCAATGGTTGATATTACAAAATCATACATAATTAAAAGACCCACTTAAAATCAAAACAGCAGTGGATATGAGTATAACAGAGTATGAAAACTTCATTGCTGTTTCAGATTTCATATTGCAACTAACCTTTAAGAAACTACCATTTGTTGAGTTTGGTTTTGTTTTAAAGAATATTCACAATTATCTGAAAGGCTATTCTAATACTCCTCCCTTTTCCAACAATACATCTGTATGAACCTAGATTTTCTTCTTAAATTTCACCAAAACCAAACATCACAAAAGACTGAACTCAGAAAAAGATATGAGAATACAGCTGCTTCTATTAAATTAGATATTAAAGAGATTTGCAAAAATTTAAAACAATAACACTCATCTACCTTTTTTTTCTTTTGGAAAATATATTTTTCATACAAATGTATAATTTATGTTAGTGTGTAATGGCTTATTATTATTATTTTTAAATGAAATAATATTTTATGCTTCTTGATATTTCACATAAACAAAAGCTCTTTAGGGTCCTGAATGATATCTAAGAGGGTAGGAGAGTCTGGAAAATAAAATGCTTAATAACTGCTACTCTAGGTGATCTTTAATGCTCTTTTACCTTCCCTCTCAGAGACACTGCCTTCTCCACATTCATGCCCCTAAGCTCAATCCCATCCAAATCAAATTGCCCAGAAGGTTTCAGAATTTCATTTTCAAAACTACCTGATGGTGACAAGAAGAAGGGAAAGAAAGATCAAGATCATTTAAATGCTAAGCATTGTGCCATGAACCTAATACATGGTATCTCATTTAATTCTCACAACAGCTCTGTAAGATGATAATGATGTGACCAAATAGTGGGGCAATGGGACATAAGGGGAGTCAATGTTATTGTGAGGGTCAGCAAAACCACATGCTCACTAACAATTACTATAGACAAAATAAATAAAAACATCTTACAAATACCACAGTAAATTTCAAATAAATGTGGGTGTTGCTATCCCTAAAACTTCATTGTAAAGCATTATCAAATTCCTGAAAGCTTTGATCATTGCTTTTTAAAACTTTTCAATGAATCATGACACAAATGTGAGAGAGAAAAAAGTTTCTGACAATGAAAATGGAACCAAGCAATCCCTGCCTTTGAAAAACATTGAGAATCACTGCACTGTAGCATTATAACTACACTGAATCCACAGCAAAAGCACAACTTTCAGGACAATGCTACACTGTTTAGAGTGATAGTCTTACCACTAAAAAGCCCACTTTTGCCATCAAAGTATTTAAACCTCTAGACAGGGAAGTCAGTACACACAAGTGAAAGGCCAACTAACAGCCAGTACAGTAGAGAGTTGGATGAGGAAAATAGATACAAAGTGCTGTAAGAATTCTGGAGACATAGAGAACTTCTGGCCAAGATGATTTTGGATGAACTAAGACTAGATCTTTAAGCACAGAATTTAAATGGGCACAGAAGACAGTGACTAGGGAACCACATGGACAAAGACAGATGTGGAAAGCAGGTGTGCTCAAGGGCGATATAGTTGAATCAATCAAAGGTTCTTAGAAGGAAACTCATATAAAGGCTCATATACAGGTGGGAAAGGGAGTTTAGGACCAGATGTTGAAGGGTCTGGATGGGTTAATGAGGAATATAAACTTATCCCTCTAGGCCACTCAAAACCATCAAATAAAGATAAAAAATGAAAGGGAGCAGAGTGAGGTATAGATTGGCAAAATGGGACAGGAATCAGACAGTTCTATGAGAAGGCATTCACAGCTCAGGACTGAGATCATTCAGGTCTGAGTGACGAGCATGTGGGAGACCCTGAAAGACCAGAGTTTGGTGGCTAACTTAAAGGGAGGAGGCAAAGAAGAGGAGGGGAAGGGAGACGTCCTCAGGTTTTCGAGCCCTAAAGACTATCACATGATCCAATTAGGAAGGACTCACT
>SJXQ01010368.1:123626-203436 GCA_006408695.1 Aepyceros melampus
TTAGGAAGGACTCACTTGGCCTGGGGCCCATTGGCTTCCTCAACATACCCATATTTTGGCCCTGGCCCACAAGAGGGGCTGAGGCCTGTCTTTAATGACATGGAGGAGTTTTGTCTTCATCTGCAAAGGTAATCAGAAGAGTATCCTGAACTCATTACTAATCAATTCTTCAGCCTTTTGGGAGACACTTGCCCCTCCCTACCCTGTGACAGTAAGGCTTGAATTTTAAGGCTGCAGCTGCCCACTCACTACCCCAGCCCACGTCCAGGCTACTCCCCTCACTGAGCAATTCTGCTGGACTTTCTCTGGGTTTTTAGACCAGCATGCCTTTGCACTTGGCCTGGCTTCTTGAGGATGCTACCTTGGATTGGAGGCCTTGATTTTGTACTGACATCTGGGCTTTCTGATCCATGACTCAACTGTACTCGGCTTTACTCCACAGCTATGGGTAAGAGGCATCTGCCTCGACTTCCTCTGTTGCTCCCACAGGCCCTCTTTAACTCTACTTTTTCCCCATCGGCTGGAGAGCAAGATCAACTGGGCTTTTTGCATAGCAGTAGGCTCAGTTCTGAAGAGTGTTTGGCAATAGTGAAAAGAAAGTGGATCGTAGAAGTAAGGAGAAGGACAAGGAAAAAACAAAAGGCGAACAGTTTCAGCCTGGAGAAGGGGAGGGAGGGTGGCATAATGATGAGATAATCGTCCTCAGGTACAGAAAGGGCTCTGTTGGAGAAAAGAAACCTGGCTGTCCTCCCATCCAGCCAAGGACAGACCATGGGCTTAACTACAGCACAAGGGATTTACAGAAGATAAAAGAATTTCCTGGACAAATACGGAAATGGGTTTCAGAGGGGTTTTGTGTAATTACTTTCTCAGGAGATGGCTAAAAATAGCATAGCTCCTCTAGTAGCCAGAAGGTGAAGAGGTGGTGCGGACAAGCAGAAGGTGAACCTGGATTCCTTCTTATCACCCCTTCCATAACTACCCCCTTCTTTTACTGGAGGAACAGAGATTCTGCACTCTGTCAGGTACCCATGGAAGAGCTGTGAACCATTCTCCAAAGCAAAGGCTCTTGGTCAATTCCTTATATTTTTAGAAAACAATCAGCAAGTAAAGCTATTGCCCCAGTGGTCACCAGAGCACTGTAGTGGTGATAAGTCCAAAAGCCATACAGGCAATTTCTGACAATGATATCATAGGCAGACTAAAAATTGTTTCTTTAACTAAAGGGTTGCATGGCTGGTTTTTAATTAGAATGGATTAATACAGTGTTCCCATTTATTAAAAAAAAATCAAAACTGAAAGGAAGGAATTGCAATGAAGTAATTAAAATAAGGAAAATATCCTCCAGATCCTCTCCCACCCAAATATAATGCTTAAAAAGACAGGGAAAATTAAATAAAACTTTGTTACTCTTTATATACCTTGATAATCTCTGTGTTTAACATGTCAAGGGTATTACATAGTTATACAAGTTCCTAGTGTATGTATTTTTATGTACATGTGTATGTTTATTCATAAGTGTATACCTGGTTTTGTACCTATATAATTATATAAGCACATACACAGATTGCTTTTTGTTTACAATAGTATATGACAATGTAGGTACCACATTTTTTGTGGTACCAACCTATACAGGTACCACTTTTTTTTTTTTCTATTTCCAGAATGGTATTAACACAGAGGTCCTCAGATAAATAACCATTTCCTTCTCAACTGACTTATTTGACAAAATCAAGAAGTTTGCCTGCTAGTGCACAAGACAACCTACCTGATTCTCCACTGAAAAAATATGAAAAGTTTCACTGAGCCTTCATTCGAAGAAGCAATGATAAGTAACTGGTAAGCTTTCCCTTGTTTGTTGTGGCAACATCCTTTGACCTACGTAACTGTAGAAAGGTGTTAAAAGGGGAAAGAAAGGCAGGAAGAAGGCTGTATGTGTTCCATCATTATTGAATTAAAGGTTTTACCTTTTTATGTATGTAGTACTATGCCTCCATATTAACGCCAAACCCATCAATTTACCAAATCCCATCAGAACAAGAGCTTTCATATCAGTCCTCATCTCTTCATCCCATGCCACCTCTGCCTTGGATTACTGTAATGGCCTCTTAACTAGTCCCCCAGGCTTCAGTGTTATTCTTCTCTAAGTGTTCTCCACACCATCACCGGTTTACTCTTCATTAAACAGAAATCAAATTGTGTCAACGGTCTGATTTAAATTGTTCAGTGGTTCCCAGATGCCTAGAGGATCAAGTCCAGACTCAGAAGTATAATCCTTTAAGGCCCTTCTCCATCTGGTCTCTGCCAAACTATCCTGCCTGACACTAACTCCTCCTCAGCCACTCTTCAAGCTCCAGCTCTAGCAAATAATTTCCAGCCTAACCCAACAGGTTTTCACTGCCCCCCTCAACATCTTCATGATTTCCAGCAGCCTGGCCTTTCTGCCTGGAGCTCTCTCTTCTCTGCTTGCTCCCTTGGTTGTCTCCAATGGACGCTATAAAACTCAGGTTTGACTTCATCTCTTGCAAAAGACTCTACGCCCAGTCTCATCTCTTACATACATTCTTATGACAACTGGAGGATTACCCAAGAGTACCAGAAAAGAAAGCGCTCAAAAAACAAGCAGAGAGGGCTTCCCTGGTGGCTCAGTGATAAAGAAATCACGTGCCAGTGCAGAAGACACAGGTTTGACCCCTGATCCGAGAAAACCCCACATGCCATGGAGCAATTTAACTCATCCACCACAACCACCAACCCTGTGCTCCAGAGCATGGGAGCCACAACTACTGAAGCCTGCGTGCTCTAGAGCCTGTGCTCCACAACAAGAGAAGCCACAGCAGTGAGAAGCCAGGGCACAGCTAGAGAGCAGCCCTAGCTCTCCGCAACTAGAGATTGGCCCATGCAGAAATGAAGAGCCACCACGGCCAAAAATAAATCAATAGAATTTAAAAATAATCAGCAAAGCTTTTTAAAGAATCTAATATTCATCCAAAAAAAGTATCAAAGTAGTTATCATGGGGAAAAATCTGAACTAATGTGAACTTTCTTCTATTTATTTTACTGTTATTTTTAAAACTTTATAGTGTAATATACATATATAAAAGTGTACAAATTGTTATTACCAGTAGCTCAGAAGCTCTCTTGTGGGACCTTCCAGTAACTCAAATGGCAACCATTCCTGACTTCTAATAGCAGAGATTAGTCTTGTGTATCTTCATGTTTCATATAAATAGAATCATAAAATTCAGCTTCTTTCATTCAATATAATGCTTGTGATAAACACTCATAATGTGTGTAGCTGTAGTTTATTCACTGTTATTGTAGACTAATATTCAAGTATTTACTTACTCTACTGCTGATGGGCATCTAGGCAGCTTCCAGTTATGAACTATTACAAAAGCGCTCCTCTGAACATCTTCTATAACGTCTTCTGGGTAACATATGTGTGCATTTCTGTTGGGTAAACATTAGGTTGAACAATATGAAATTGCCAGTATTTATTTAACCATTTTGACCTATTAAGATGGCAACTTATCACTATCTAGAAGTGGAATTTGTGAGTCATAGGTTACATGCATGTTTCGTTTTACAAGATACTGGCCTAATCATTTCCTGCAGTGGCCATACCAATTCATAATCTCATCAGCAGTTTTATAAGAGTTCTGTTTGTCTACATCCATTTTTAGTTTAGCCATTCTGAAGGGAGGAGTATATAAATGAATCACATTGTGGTTTCAATGGTTATTGAAGTTAAGCACCTTTTCACATATTTGTTGGCAGTTTAGATATCCTCTTGTGTGAACAAATTCAAAGTCATCTACCCAATTTTCTATTGAGTTGTCTGCCTTATTAATCTATTATTATTTAGATTTCACAGCTGACAGCATTGTAATTCTTTCCTTGCTCAGCTCCAGAAATGTTCTTATCCAGTTCTATGCCCAAAGAATCCTGTGTTCACCTCTGTACTATGATATACTACAATGTTGAAACTGTATTTACATATCTACTTTTCTTTATGAACTGTTAAGTAAGTTTTAAATCGCCAAATAATTGGGAGTTAGAGCTCTTATTCATCATTGTATTCCCACCTCTAGAATAATATCTAGCAAGTGGTTCAATAAATATTTCTTTGGTTAACGGATATGCATTTAACATGGTATTCTTCATAAATCTTTATTAACTATCTTTATACTCCTTTGTCTAACTTTACTCCAGCAAGGAAAGCTATGTGAAATACAGCACTCTGCCCTTTCTCTACCATTTTACAAAAGAATAGCACTAGTTGAAAAAGCACAAAGACAAAGATCAGAGCAAAGCAATAGCACTTTTCTAGTTAATGACTACAAATAATAAGCAATAAAAATCTCATATAATTGAAAAGAAAAAAATCAAGATCTTAATAATTTAAAAGGGAAAAGGCATTGATGGGCAGGTAATTCACATCAAGAGAAGTGATTACCAAAGAGCTAATTAGTAAAATTAAACGAGTCACACTTAATATATCTAACAAAGTATTAGTAAAGTTGAAATTAATGACACCTAGAACTTATCAGGTTTTACAAAATGTAGCACCTTCTTACATTCTTCATTATGCTTGCTATGATAGTTATTGACTCACACATCCACTTCCCCCAGTATATCATAACTTTCTTATGGACAGGACACTTTCCTGATCCAGTTCTGTTATAAAATGATGTATATACCCTCATACAGACAACCTTGCTGAAAAGTAATTTGTTAGTGTATTTCAAAACTTTATACATGTCCCCTTTGGTCAATAAATTCACTTGTAAGTATTTATTCTAATGGAAACAAGAGGACAAGAAAAAACTCTACACATTAAGCTAGTTATCTCTCTGTTGTTTACAATGGGTCCAAATAAAATCAATAATAAAATTCTAACAATAAAGAAATGATTGAATAAATTGTCACAGGAACTCTAAAGATTATGCTGCCATTAAAATGGAAGATTATTAAACACCGTGGATGTATGCCAATACTATTAAATGAAAAAGTCATGCAAAACCCTATTATGCTCTAAGATTATACATATAATGGTGCATGGATCCAGAGAGCAACATGGAAAATGACAAATCAAAAAGAAATAATTGGAAATTTTAAGGTTCTTGGATTGAAAGAATTTATTAAATGCTGTTACCATACATTCATTCATTACCTCCCCAGCTGTTCTCCTAGACACAGCCACCAGGATCTCTCACAAGAATGAGTGTCACAGCCTCCAACTGGTCTTCCTGCTTCCTCCTTTGTTCATCCACAGTCTAGGCTCTACACAGCCAGAATCATCCTGGAAATCACCAGTTAGATCTTGTCACTTTTCCGCTCAAAAGTTTCCAATGTCTTCCCATCTCACAGAGTGAAAACAAGTTCTTACAATGGTCTATGTGGCCATCGACCATGTGAATGGTAGTTTGCATTCTGATGTCACCTTGTGCCTTGCCCTTCCTCGTCTCATTCTGTTCCAGCCACACTAGCCTCCTTGCTCTTCCACAACATTGTAGGGATACTCCAACCTGAACATGGGAAAGTTTTATTTTACGTCGAAGCCAATCCTATTTTCCTTAGCTATTTTATTATCACAAGTATGCATGAGCATTTGGTATTTTCCATTTCTCCTAAAGCCAAATAATTTAGTCTTTGGAGAATTCATTTGAGATGAAAGGAATCTATCTCTGCACCTTCCAGAGTTAACGGGAGAATGCTAGGGTGGATTTGTCATATATGGTCCAGAAGAAATTTTTACTTAACAGGGGCCAAGAAAGATGAGGAGGGGAAACAAAAGAACACTGGTAACTGTGGTTATATCTAAGGAGGTATAAGTTAGGTGAGGGGACGGACTCTAAAGTGAAGGGCCCTCATACCAACAGGGTTACATGGAAGACATGCAAAACTATTTCAGGCAAAACAGTAAAGTCTCTGAGACTGAGAAGTTAGGAAAAAGCTTAGGAAACTGGAGAGACAAAAAGCAGTCCAGTGTAACCAGGAAAAAAGCGATGGAGACACAGCAATGGAAAAGTGAGAGCTTGGTCATGCGGGGTCTTTAGGTCAGGGTAAGTTGTTAGGATTTATTGTAAATGCAATGGAAAGATCACTGAAGGGTTTTAAAACAAGAGAAATGACAATGCTGTTATCATACTATTGTTTGTGAACCCTGGGGCTAAAGTCACCAAAGTCTTGGATTAATCAAAACCCAGTATGACAGCTACCACTCTACCTCATGTGTTGTAAGCAGATCTTAAATGACAGCTGATTTTTTTTCTTATTCTATAGTAATTATTCGTTCAAAAAATCACCAACGGACCTGGGTGAGGAGGTACCTTCATTATTACTCGTGTTTGTAGAGTAGTTTTAATATGCTGAATGCTTTTAAATGGTTTTATTCAATGCTTACCATAAAACTGAGGCACTCAGCTTTCAGTCCCTAAAAAACCATTTATGCTTAAAAAGGCTTTTGATTGATTTCCTCCCAACAATCTATGTGCACTAACTCAAACTCAGTCTGAGCCAGAGCCTGTTGTGTGTGTGCAAATAAGAGTTGAAATGTGAATCTCCAAGGACTGTGCTTGGCCCTTGTTGATAAGTAAAAGTTTCCTCCAGAGCTTTCGTGACAAATCCACCCTAGCATTCTTCTAGACGCACTCTCCAGCAACTCTGGAAGGTGGACAGAGACACATTCCTTTCATCTTAAATGAATTCTCCAAAGACTAAGTTATATGGTTTAAGGAGAAGTGGAAAATACCAAATGCTCATGCATGTTAATTTTATTAACATCACTAAGAAAAAATAAGATTGGCTTCTGTGTAAAATAAAACCTCCCGGTTTTTAATCCAGCAGTTTAAAGGAAGCTTTAGGCTCTTTAGTTACAGATATTGCTGGGTGAAGGCAATGATTCAATAGAACTGTATCTACAGCAGCATTTCTTTCCAAATAGATTTTTGTTACATTTTTCCATTGGACTACAAAATGGAGACTTCCAGTAACTCAGACATGGATCAACTGTCCCCCTCACACAAAAAGATACTAAAAGTATAAAAAAGGCCCATGAGCAAAAATAACAGACTCCCTCCTAGAAGCAAGCTGAAGTGGCCTGCAGACTACCAGGAGGCTTCCAGCCTTGGAAGCTGTAGGAACAGTGAATGTCAGTGTGCGTGGCTGGGAAGTCTGAAACTTTCACAGGCCCTCAAGTACCCACAGGCACACACAGGGCTGAACACAGGTAAACTGTGGAGGAGTCTAGCAACTCAACTGGGACATCCCAGCCCAGAAATCAGGACTTGAGGTCACCACAGCTGTATGTTTGCCTAATGGAGCAAGTGGATAAGACTGTATTCAAATCTGGCCCTGTTGCTTGTGAGCTAAATAATCATGGGCGTTATTCACCTCCCCAACCCTGGGTTCCCTTACCTATAAAATGGTGTAACAATAGGTGTCTGAGTTACCTTAATGATGAAATCAGATAAGATACACAAAGTGTTTAGCGGATGTCAGGCAGATGGTACATGCTCACTATATGATAGGTAGCATATCCGAGAAGAGCAGCTTCTGCAGAGCTTTCTGAGGGATTCAAGATGGAACCGTCATCAGGTACAAATACTTGTAAATTCACATCTCCTTCAGTTTTTTTTCTAACAGGTGACTATGAAACACAGCCTGAAATCTTCAGTAATTCACAGGTCAAAGCAGGTTTGGAACACCATTCCAATTGCCTGGTAGAGCATTAGAGAATGAGCTCTGAAATCAGACAAAAACAACTTTATTCTTTGTTCCTCCAGTTACTAAGGTGGTCTTGGCAAGTCACACAGTTAGTCCTCAGCTGTTAAGTGGAAACAGTAACCCATATTTGCAAGACTGTTGTGAGGATTGGCTATAAAGCATGCAAGACCCTAGTGGAGTACCTAGGACATGGCAGGTTATCAAAAAATGTTAGCTGTTTTCATCATGATCATTTTTTAGGCAAAAAAAAAAAAAATCATTTACAAATGCCTGGTCAATCATGGAGAAAATTTGCCCTGGGTTATTTTCTTCATTCATCAAATGTCACTGGGGTGGGAGGGTAGCATGGTGTTACCAGGGAACAGATTCCACGGACTTCTAAATCAGTTTGGAAACTGACAGAGTTCAACTTCTAAATGATAAACTGTACTGTTCTTTTTGCTCAGGACATATGCAGACATTTCAGCCTAACTGTCAGCATAAACGCCACCTAATATTTTTGGGAGCTTTTACACTGTGGATTTTAACTTGACCATTCAGTGCTTCTGTCTCTGTGAAGTTACGTCTCAAGCCAGAATTAATCCAAATGGTACTTTTGTGGCTTGTACGTGGACACTCATCTTTGTTTCTTGGACTCTGAGCCTCAGTTTCTCTTTTAAATGGAGAAAGCATAAAACATGAATATAAAGAAGAGCATTTTTCAGCTCTCATTGAGAGGATAACAGGCAAGAAGGCTGCTGCTGCTGCTGCTGCTGCTGCTGCTGCTGCTAAGTCGCTTCAGTCGTGTCCGACTCTGTGCGACGCCATAGACGGCAGCCCACCAGGCTCCCCCGTCCCTGGGATTCTCCAGGCAAGAACACTGGAGTGGGTTGCCATTTCCTTCTCCAATGCATGAAAGTGAAAAGTGAAAGGGAAGTCGCTCAGTAGGGTCAGACTCTTTGAGACCCCATGGACTGCAGCCCACCAGGCTCCTCCACCCATGGGATTTTCCAGGCAAGGCTAGGGGCCCCCAAATGGAGGAAATAGGCTGCAAGTGTCAGACGTTTTTTCTCTCTCTCTTAAGCGGCAGGAGGAAACAAACTCTGTCAGATTTATTTTTCCCCATTCTCTACACAAAATTAAAAGGTTTCTTTTAAAATTCTGTGTTGCCATGAGGACACCTGGTTCCACCTGAACTTAATTTTTTTAGATCTTGAGCTTACCAATGTGTTTATCTTATGGAAATGTTTTTCTTAAGCTATGTTAATGAACTATGTATTTACCTCAGACTCTGTCTTTCTTCAAGTCGCCTAAGATTCAGAACCGACTTGACAAACCAGTATGTTTTACTCATCAAACCAGTATGTTTTACTCATGCAAATATTCTCTTAACTATGTTAATGAGACTAGGTATGTGCTTGGAAACCACCTTTCTTCAAGATCCATGTTAATAGTTTTATGGCCCAGGATGACTCACCTTGTGCCAATGTTATCTCAAAATGCATGTTGTGGGTGAGGGGCCTGAGTTTTCAGACATTTCCTTTCTCTAATTAGCAGTCTGCTAGTAGGTATATAACTTACTGCTAAAGACTAGCGGCGGGGGGGGGCACTCTTTCTGCCCCCTTCTAATGTCTATGTCAGAAGCTTTCTCTTTCTCTTTTATACTTTAATAAAACTTTGTTATACAAAGGCTCTGAGCAATCAAGCCTCATCACTGGCCCCGGATTGAATTCCTCTCCTCCAGAGGCCAAGAATCCTGATGTCTTTCAGGGCTCAGCATCAACCTTTCATAATGAAGGGAGAAGTAAAAATAATTTTCATAGAAATTCTCTAAAAATCCTAGAAGACATAGCATATATTATTTCATATTTTATTTACTGTCTCAATGGGATATATTTTAAAAGCTTAGACCATACTGTAAATCCATGGCATAGCCACAGAGTCTTATATTGTTATCTTCTAATTGAGACAATTAACAAAACAAAATACACATTCAAATGAAACATGTAGCTAAACCATTTATAAATAACTAAAATTATAGATCAGGTTTTCATTCACTGATCACAAATTATGGTAATGCTTTTGTGGTGCTCATTTCCGGGCTCACTTTGGAGTGTTTATTAAAGCACAGTATTGTCAGATCACAGGGACTATCTCATTCTCATTTTCTTATTTCCAATTCTAAAGGGGGTTAAATTATCCAATTAAACTGTTAATTAAAAAGACTCCTACAGAATAAACTGCAGGCTACCAACGGCATTTAAGATTTTTCATTGTGCTGTGCTCAAAAGCAATTTCCTGAATTCAGAAGAGCTCCATGTTACTGGCCAGTATTTCACTTTAGAAGGTATGGCTGGTATCACTACGTAATAGACAAACCCATTTCCTTTCTTCTCTGGGCCCACAGCTATACTTATATCCCAGCCTCCCCTGCAGTTAGGTTTGGCCATATGACTGAGCACTAGTCGATGGAATATGGGCAGAAGTAACATAGATAACTTGTTGGATTAGACCAAACCTTCCATTAGGTATCTTCAATAGCCTTTTCCCCTTCACCAGCTTTGTGTGGATGAGCATACCTTCAACAGCATTGAAAATGGCAGAATCATATGGAAGGAACGTTGGTCTCGATATCAACAACTGTAGGAGAGGAACTCATTGATGGTTAATAGCCATTTTGTATGTCATGAAAACAAGACATTAGGTCAAACTGGGTTAAACCATTGAGATGATCTCTTTCAACATGTAGTGTGATCTTAACTAACAAAGAAAGCAATTGGACTTGTGAAGGTGAAGGTGAAGTCACTCAGTCGTGTTCAACTCTTTGCGACCCCGTGGACTGTAGCCTACCAGGCTCCTCTGTCCAAGGGATTCTCCAGGCAAGAATACTGGAGTGGGTTGCCATTTCCTTCTCCAGGGGATCCTCCCGACCCAGGGATCGAACCCACGTCTCCTGCATTGGAGGCAGACGCTTTAGCCTCTGAGCCACCAGGGAAGCCCAATTGGACTTGAGGGACATGTAAATACCTTAAGCCTAATTGGAAACATCAGCCTCCAAATTTTGATCAGGTCCACTAAGATATACATCTAAAAATTGAAGTAGACTGAATATCTCATAAAATCTATCAAATTGACCCTTACAAGCGAGATTCTAGACTTCTTGTCTCCATCCTCCCAAAGCCTGTCCTTCCTGTCCATGCCCCAGAGATCACTCATAAACTCAGTCATTTCTATACATCCTTCCTCCTGCCACTACCCTACAGGCAAAAAGTCTTTTTTCAAGGATCATCTCAGAAACTAGAGTAGACTCTCTCAGAGGGGCAGTAACAGGTCATACTGAGACACTTATTACCTACCAGCTCTACAGTCTGTCTGATGTCTATCTCCTGTACATGGACACTGTGGTATACCTACTATAAACCAGTAGTTTTCACATTCTGAATACCTCAGAAAGATGTTTAAAATAATCAACAGGGGACTCTACTTCCACTGTCAGTCTAATACCAAAATGCCCCCCAAGGGAAGTTAGTATGAATTCTATGGTATGCTTCTGGATTTGTCTGGACTAAGGCAAGGCAGGCAGGCTTTCATTGTCCTGTACCACTCACTCGTTGTCCAAAGGTCACCAGGGGATGAAAATGGCAGGCACTTCCAGCTCTCTGGAAGTACATGGGGCACAGAGGCTCCAGTAGCATGAGGGCAGCCATCCTAGAGATCTACAGCCAATGAAAAAAAAAGCACACAGAAGGTGAGGTTAGGGTCCCCAGTAAAAGGACTGGGATCTGGGTAGAGAGAACTCTGATAGCATCCACTTGAATGCTATCATTCAAAATTGAATAAATCTTTTTCTGTGCACCAAACCATAACCCAATGTCCTTGAATTTCATCACACTTGCCATGATACAGGGTGACTGTAGCAATTTATGTGTCTGTTTACCATGTTAGACCAGACTGTTCACTGAAGCTGAAACGGCACATGATCTGCTTAAATACAGCTAGTTCAGTGACTTAAATCAAATGGTGGTCAGTTACTATGTACTGAATGAGTGACCATAATCTGACTTGATGGTTAAAGAAAGGTGACAGCAAAATAGAGGTTCTTTGGTTTGACAGTAACCGTAATGTTCCTTGTCACTTTTGCAAGACCAGCCATACCATGGCTGATAATCTCCTCAGAAGCCTCTCTTTTCCCCATTAGGAATATAACTGCATAAGCAATAAACCAAATCCATTTATATCCTGGAAGAAAATATAATGACCAACTCTCAAATCTCTCATTGTCTACAGAGAAAGTTACTGCATTCAAATCTCACTTTCCTAAACCAAGAAACCTAGTCCACTACAGTGCTTTGTATACTTTTTAGGCACATATTGTCTAAAATAGAATTGAGTATGCTAATGGATGGAATCAATTTTAATATTTTTAAAAAGAAAGGAAACAGAATATCTTCAACTTTTATTGTCCTTAAAATGATCATTCACATTGTTTCACAAGTAAGGGAAGAAAATACAAAGGCCATTTAGATATGAAATGTATAATCCAAGAACACCTTTCTTTGAGCCAGTGGGACGCTGCCACTGGCAATGAGAATGTCGTTGCTTGAAATAATCATATATTCTTCCATAATTTAATATGCAACTGAGATGTAGTGTTAAAAATATCAAGGAAGAAGTCTATCAAATGCTAAGTAATTATAGAAATACTGCTGGAACAAATGTATTCAGAAATGGGGTGACCTAAGGGATGACGATTAATGCAAAGGCAAGCAACCCAAAGAACAAAGGCTTTAACTCTCCTGACTCTGGGGTACTTGAGAAGCAATCTCAAACCTCTCCACTGATCTGGTGCAAGCATAACCTATGTGGCAAGCTACAGTTCCTAGTTGCTTCTTAGTGATGCTCTAGGGCTAAATAAGATAAAATTTATGTGCTATGCTTTAAGCTCCATTGAGGAAAGGCACTGAATAAACTTAAGGATAATTTATGAATCCTGAGCTTGCAGTAGTCACTTCCAACTCCATCTCATAAAAGGGAAAAATGGAAATAGGAGGCCAGTGCTGTGTGGTTGGTAAAAAGCTCAACAAACTTTGGGCAATGATGATAAGCCAAACAAGACCATTTTATACACATAAGAACCTTGACTAAACCAGGAGAATTTCACAAAAACCTAACGCCTTCCATTTCCCAGGCAACTGTTCACTGGAAGAATACCTGGTATATGAATCAGAGAAGTATGCCATTGCAGTCATAGTCTGAGATCCAATATCTAATTTCCTTTTAATTTAGCATAATTATTTTTGTAAAATTTTATGGCTCTCCTCCAGTGGATGTGCTTAGCAAGAACTGCCAAAATCCTGGATTCTCTTCAGAGTCACATTCCTAGGCCAGCTTCTCCTTTCCCCTCCCCCGATTTCCAGTTGTATTTTACCTTCTTCCTTACACCACTTAATCGGTGTCTGACTCTTTTCTATTAGTCTGTATGAAAGAGAAGGGACAATAAGAATGTACTCTGAAAATCTGAACAGGAACGTGAATTTGGAAGTTCAATCTAGAAAATTGTTCCAGCGAGTGGTGGTGATTTGAGCTACTCTAAGTCTATTTTAACAATGGCCATCCTATCGACAGCTTGCAGTATAATTGAGTTAAATCAAGTAAAGTTAGTCAAGACAAGTAGCCATATCACTTAGAAACTGTGAAGGCCCCAACTGTTCACCAACCAGTTTTCCTAAACCATTAAGTGACTGAACAAGTCCCATTTCCAAAGCCATAATTCTACACTTTTATAAAACACTTTCTCTGACCGGCAGGAATGTGTTTATTTGGAGTTTAAAAAGAGAAATCTAGAAGGAATATGCTGTTTCTGTAAGCCTTAAAAACTTCAGCTGATTTTAAATGTCCAGATATAGGAATGAAACAAGGAGAATCTTCTAAGTCTAAACCAAATCAGAATGATTCCTCTAGAGAAAAGACATGGAGGTTTCCAGCACCCTTAACTGCTTTTTTGAAAATGCAAACTAAGGTGGTATCAAGTCATGGTTAAGGCGGAAAAGGTAGCTGCCCTTCAGGAGTTTATCGATTCAGAGAGGAGGAAGTCAAGGGGAAAATCACTCTCCACTGACTAATACACTGAAATTGTTTTCCTCATGATGGTGCCCCTGCATTTTTCTCCCCTACGTTCCCATAGTTACAAAAGGACATGGTGTGTGCGCACATGCACACACACACACACACACGCACACATTTTTTAATGACAAATCCCAGGGATGTAAAATGGCTTCCTATGTTTAGCCTGAATTTGTCATTATGCTTTTGAGATTTTCCTATTGACTAGCTTAACCTAGAACCACATGTACAAGGAATAATGGGAAGGGAGGATGGCTATTTTAAAAAGCAAAAATGCCAGGTAAGCACTTTAAGGCTATTACAATTTTATCCTGCAGACACACTCTCTAATAAGACATGGAATAGTTCCCTTGAAAGGACAGAGTTCTGAGGATCAAAACATAGTAATGCTCTTTCTTATAAACTCTTTAGAAGAAGTCTTGAAAAGTAAACATTATGTTTCTTTGGACTATGCAGGGAAGTTTAAATTCAATCAATAGATTCTAACATGTCTTTAATCAAGAAATTTTTCAAAAAGGATTTTTAAAAGAGGTAACTGAGCCTCAATGTGAGGTTTGTCCCCTTGCACTCAAGGGGAAGGAAAGCCATACGTTCCTAATGAGGAATTAGAAAATCATTTTTTTTATGCCTACTCATTTCAGAAACAGGAGAATGCACATATATGAGGATAACAAGACAACCAGAAATTAGACTGAAGAGAAGCATCTAGCAGATGACGTAATTGCCAAGGTTTGAACAGAATAGATCAAATTCTGAAGATTTTGTTTCCTACTGTGCCTGAGGTTGCATGACTAGGAGTTTTGACTTCTTCTGGGACTTATAGATACAGCCTTGTCTTATTATTTGATAAACTCAAGCCTTCACCAAGCAGTCTTTTCTGCCAGCTTTGTTCATTCTGACTTGAACAGGGCAGTGGGCTACATCAGATACAAGCTATGAGGCGTGTTTTCATCCCAAGAAACTCCAAAGCTGAAGGCCAGAACTTCATCAAATATTGTCAAATAAGGATTCAACGTATTTCTGACTTAACCACCTTAATCAATGCTATGAAAGGATGGTGCAGGAAATCTAACAGCACAGGAAGACCTCCCAGGTAGCCTCGCACATGTCCACACCACTGAGGGTTGCTAGTGTAATAGGCTGATTTTTTTCTGGATATATTCTACCTAGGGCCCCTGAAAAGCTATAGATTAAAATGGTACATATCGCTTAGCTGCAACTTATACACTAAAATGGACAATAGCAACAATTCAACAAACATTTTAACAAAAGCAGCCTGGGGACTTAATTGGCTTTCTAAAGAAACATATGTGATTCGATTTTTTGTATTCCATTTTTTTAAGTCTTACAACTTTGAATAATGTTTAGATCTAAGCAATACCCAAATACCAAAGATGTGTTAAATAAACATCTTCAGGGGAACATAGGCCTAAAGCAGTAGGTGATGAGCACCGCGCAGCTCTCTCAGGATGGCAGGAACCAACAGTCCTGCTACCAGAGTCGGCAGGATTCTGTGCCTCTGTTCATTGTGGAATTGGATGGACAATTAAAAGCCTTCTGGAATTCTTCAAAGTTGCTAACTGCACCATTGACCCTGAAAAAGATATGTCATAGTCCATGTCACTTAATTCTTACAAATTGACAGGCTCTGAATAAAACTCAAGCAACCTATGGCTTGATAAAATAGTCCATTCATTTAGTCTGTTTACAAGGAGATAACTGAAGTCCAAAATGGTTAAGTAGATTTCCAAGAAAATTAACAGAGCTGAGACTAGAACCAGACAAATGCTATTAGTCTTCCAAATATCTTTACATTCCTATAAACTGTAGGGTTTACAATTCCTATAAATTATATCTATGGTGGTACAGTGCTATAAATTTACAAATTCCTACAAACTATACAATTTACCAATAGTTAGCTTTTCTAACTATTTTTTAATTTAACTTTTTATGGAACATATAACTGACATAGCATATACACATTTAAAATGTAAAGTTCATTGAGTTCACATGTATACACCCATGTTATTACCACCCAGATCAAGACATGGGATATTTGCAGCACCTAGAAGGCTCCTGTGTATGCCCTAACAGTAGTAGCTCCAAGCATAACTACTAGTCTGACCTCTGTGGCCACAGATCAATTCTACCGGTTTTTTACCTTCACGTCAATGGATCAGACTGTATGCACTCTTTTGTCTCCGATTCCTTTCACTCAGTATTATGTCTGTAAGATTCATTCATGTTGTTGCTATCTCTAAATTATCTTTAAAGAACTCATTCAATCCACAAAAACACTTTCTACAAATTCCTATTATGCTTGCAGGCTCATATTTACCTAGAATGAGTAATGCTTTACTGGAGTTAGCTCAAAATCTGGTGTTCTTGCAAGTTCCCTGCTTGACTGCAGTAGAGACTACAGATCCTACTCAGCACTTTGATTGGAACTGCCTTTTGAAAGTGGTATTTCCATTGTGTGAATTCTGCTACACTCAAAATCTACAGTTAGTGCAGACATCACTAACAAGCTAGCAAAAAAACCACCCCCCTCATCTATTTCTTACTCAACTGTATGTTCAAAAGGCTGACTAGAGACAGCATTCTTGGTCAATCACTCTTTCTTCCCTAATGATTTTGTTCCTTGTGGGAATCTGAATGAATATATCAGCTTGTAATTCGAAACCCCCATAACCTCTTATGTGTCAGCTGGGATGAAAAGAGTCAGACACAACTGAGCAACTGAGTGCACAGGCACACACACACACACACACAGGGAGGGATGCAGGTTTCACACACGCTATGATTCACCCTGGGCAAGTGTTAAGGATCAAATTTAGCTGACAGGTAAATGTACTCTGAAAGTCATCAGTTAAAATCCAACATTATAGGCAACAAGTAGTTGAGAGGAACTTAGTTTCTAAGAACTTATCTGTTGAGTAATTAATCTACTGTGTGATTTCATCTGCATCTTTTGCCAGTGGAAGCGCAGTTTAGTCTATTAGAGACTGTCAACATTCTTGACAGTTTACTTCAGTGGGGGAGAATTTCTAACATAGTGATTAGATTTTTATGCTATGGGGTAGAGTCAATTTCTTAAGAATTTCTAAGGCAAGGTTTTGGGAATAACATTTTAACATATCAAACTTTTAGATGACTTTCCTACAATATGCTAATGGATTCATTTAAACATTACATATAAAGATACCAAGAAATAATACGTTCTAAGCAAAAAACAAATAAATACAAATTACTGTGTTTCTTGGATTTACTATTATAACTCTGTCCCTTAGTACAGAAAATTTCCCTCAAACTATGCTAGAAACTTAATATGGGGTAGGTAATAGTAATCTTAATTTTATTTTTACTTAATATTTTATACATTCTGACAACTAAGATGGTAATTCATTTCCCTTCATATATAAGCAACTGTTTCAAAATAAGACTCAACTAAAAGCTAAAACGTAGTGCTTTTGCCTCTAGATATGATTACAATAGCTAAATGCCACCATATATCCTCCTTTGTGTTCAGCGCTATTCTGTAAGCGGGCACTCATTCATGTCTGTTGGCTGGCTGCATGAAAGAACAAGAGGCATTAAATAGGATATTCCACAACACAAATTAAACCAGAGCTCTAGGTGTTTTAAGGCATAGTACATAAGAGCTCATTTGTATCTTAAAAAATACTTTATTGGTCAATGTTTTTAAAAAGTAGGTGGTTGGATAAATCAAACATGCCAGTTTATGGAGCACCCATGGTGTACTCATGGCACCCATGGATTGCTGCCTTTCAAAAACTGGAAGATAATAAATGGGAATTACTACTAAAGCTATGATTTGGATTCTAAATTACCTTTGGAGTCTTGTACAGTCTCATAGATCTCTTGACACTAGAGGTGTGTACAAAAGCCTACTACAAAAATTTAGGTGAGAGAATACTGGCTAAACCAGCTTCCTACTAATTAAAGAAAAGACGCTTAGTTTCTGCTTGGCCAGATTTTTTTTTTTGTCTGTAAAATGGAGCTATCACTGTTCACAATGCAGACTGTTTTTCAGATCACCTATTCGTAGAGCCCTGGGATGGCTGGGGAAGAGAGGAGGTGGAGATGCACAGTTAAAAACTCATGTCACCCATATGCCTATTTACCGAAACTGAGGGGGGCTATGAGCACCGACTTGGATTTGTTCTCGAGCAGCTTCTGGTCTGTAGGAATTGCACCTCACCTAGAAGAAAAAACATCCTGATGATTATGCTTCCATTTCAATCACACATTGTCTACTGCCTTAACTGTTTCAAATCACACGAAGAGTAATTTGAAACTCGATGGATGACAAGCTGTTTTAGTAGATTAGATAAACCTTCATCAGTAGTAACATCTATTATTCCAGTCCTCAGAGTAGAAGGTTTTATCACTGTGAATACTTTCACTATTTGAGTAAATTAAGACAGGTTTCCAGACAAATGCTTTAATGAAGAGAATAGCATATGTGTCCAGGAATCAACCAATGTATGCATTCAATTAACATAATGTTTGGAATAGCCATTATTAAATTTAACCATATTCATTTGAATCAGTAAAATGAATCACTCATCCATTATTGAGTATGGTCATAAGCAGGAAGGATTTTGCACCCTGGGTGCCTTGTTTGCTTCATCTTAGTTCAGTCCTTGGATAGGAGGACATTGTCCCATCCCCTTTGAAGGTAGGCATGGCTATATGGTCACGCTCTCACCAATGAAATGTGAGCAGTGACATATGTCACTTCCTTGGGGAAGCTTTAAAAATCTGGCAGAACTTTTAAGAGTATTAAAAACAATTTAGGATGCTACATGAAAGGCCAGTGCACATTTCCTCCCTACTCCTTCCCTACTCCTGTAGTGACCATGGAAGCACCTATAAGATAAAGATTCCAAAATCCAGGTCCTGAGTAGTAACTATGAACAGAGGCCCACTGCTGACCCATGTTACATATGGAACATGAACAAGGAGAAAACTTTTCCCTGCACTGCTTATTCATGTACCATAACCTACTTAATCCTGATTTGAAATGTATCTTGAAATATGATGTAGCTTGAAGTATGAATAGAACCAGGAAACATGAATATGACGGGGGGAATTCAAAGTGGAGGAGAAAATGGAAACAAGACATATTTGAGAGGAAAAACAACAAGACATTCAGCTTGGCTGGACTGTGTGGTGCATAGTGGGCAGCAATGGGAGACCAGGGAAGGGCGAGGATGGGGCCTGAGCAAGTCCTGAGCAAGAGGCTACCATATTTAGGTTAATGTATTGCTAATCTTGTTTAACAATACTTAAATATTGTTAATGAGCATGAAGGTGATTAAAAATGTATTTTCAAAAGATTTATCTGGCAGGGGCATAGGAGTAGGAAGAAATGAGAGACTAGTTCGAAGATTATTTATGGGTCCCAGGAAGGATCTCCATGAATGTCCACTGAATGAGAAGCAATGAGAAGAAAGAAGGAGAATAGAACATCTAAGGAAAAACTGACAGAAACGACGGGGATAGAGGCAGCAGCAAAGGTGATAGGATGCTACTGCTTTTGGAGACGATAAACCATCTGTGGTTTATCCAAAGTGGTTCTGAATTTGACTCTAAAGATGTTTCTGTAATGGGAGTACTTAACTTCCTCAGAAGCTAGCTAAGGTGAAGTTGTTTCTCACAATCAATTCCACCTCACTTTTTCTAATGTTATTTCCTCCTGCATTATTATATAGTACTGTCTTTGCTTCATATATCATTTAAGAGATTTCTAAAAACACATTTTTGTTCCTGTTTTCCTAGTACCTTCTCAGGAGACAAAATAATTTTCTTCCTTATGAGCAGACTTATTTCAGTGCACAAAAGGTTGAAAATCTCATTCTGCCAGTAGGGAAAATCTTCAAGAGAAATTTCTCATTAGTAATATAAAATCACTTGCCATTTTTCTTCTTAATCTCTTTAAAGTAAGTCATATATAGTTTGGAATTTTATTTGGAGACATTTCAAAACAGACTGTAATGTTAATATCAGTTAGTTTACTTCATCTACTAAGATGGACCTTAAGTAAGTAAGTAAGAACCTAAATAAGAACTGACGGACCTTGTACTTTGTCCTTTAGAGCGTAGGACAGCAAACATTTTCTGTAAAGGGACAGATAATAAATATTTCAGGCTTTACAGACCATAAGTCTCTATTCTAAGTACTCAACTCTGGCGCTGTAGCACAAAAATAGCCATAGACAATATGTAAAGACCATGGCTATTTTCCAATACAAAATAGACACCAGGCAACATATGGCCCATGGGTCCTAGTTTGCCAGTCCCTGCTCCAGAAAGTTCTATCTATATCTGCATGCTTATTTTGGATATCTGACCCAGTACTGACCCAAAAGAAAGTCTCCTTAATTGAACTGTGTTAACCTCATCCTTTTCAAGCAATTCATCTAAAAACATCAAGTGTCTTCAATATACCCAGCTTCTTTGTTGGATGCTATGGAGATAAATAAGAATGTATGAAGATACACAAGCTATGATGATAAAAATCTTCAACATTTCGATAACAAGGTAACCGCACAGTAAAGAAGATAAGTGCAAAGGAGTTGGAGATTTTTTTTTAAATGAGAACTGGAATCCATAGGGAAGTTTGTGGAAAATGTGGAAGAGGTAAAACTTGACATGGGTCCTAAATGGTAAAGATGGAATTGAATAATCTGAGGGGGAGAAGTACAAAGAGGGTCACTTTGCAGAAGGCAAATCTAGGGCAAAACCAGAGACAATGATGAGCATAACATTGTGGAGTGGAAGTGAGGACACCTGCCCAGCTAAGGGTGAGTCTGGTGGAGCTACAGGGATTTCAAGCTGGTTGGGTAGAGTCGTATAAGACTGAGGAGAACTTTGAAAGGCATTCGGTCTCAATGTGGTAGGCACTTGGGAGCCACTGCAGTTCTTTCAGCAGGTCAGCTATGAAATAAAAATGGTATTTCAGTGGCATGTAAGACAGACAATGGTGGAAAGAAGCCAAATCAGGAAAGCATGCCATAAGGCTGCTGGGATAATTCAAAGCAGAAGAGATGGAGGCTTAGTCTACAGATGACAAGACAGGGTAATGGGGAGAAAGAGAGGATGAATCTGAAGAACAATGAATGGGATGAAACGTCAGCTTTTGAGACACGTGTCATATAAATAAGGATAGATTGATCAAATAAGACCTAAGAGTCCAGGTTCTCTAACCAGGAAGACCCAAAGGCTGATGGTGAGGGCATGTTGATAGAAGTCGGAAAACTAGAAAGGAGAGTCACTTTGTGGTTGATTACACTTTTGCTGATGTCAGATTGATAAATGATCATTTATTTAGTGCTGTCATGTCAGCTTTAAGAGATAACAAAACCCAGACAGATGAGAATCCTTTAACTGGAGTCAACTGAAGAAGACATGGAAATTAATGAGCCTACTGAGGAGTGAATGAAAAGACTTAGAACAAAAGATTGTATTGATGAAAACCTCTGTCTAGTTTTGAGATTTGCCCACTGTGGGCCATGCATCATAAACTTCATCAACCCAACCCAGACTTGTTTGAAAATGAGGCCTACATATTTGTGACATAAACTAGGGCAATAACAAAGAACAACTGGCACTTGCATCACTGGCCAGATACTCGAACTCAGAACCGTGCCTTATATGGGCACATCTTTCAGTTTCTGCCCAGAGAGTCCGTTAAACTCACAAAAGAGTGATAGGACTCTCACCTTTGCTGCCGTTGTTTGCAGCTCTAGTACTCCACGTGTTCGTTTGGCAGCTGGGAACATAGACTTGAGGGACCCCCAGGTTGAGAGTGATGGGATCAAGTCAGCAAATGAGGGGAAGGAGGAGAAATGCAGGAAACGACAGAACCAAGAAAGACTCTAGAGAATGAGTCACGAGAAATGGTTACAAATAGTAACAAATACATTTAGAAGTCAGGATATACTAAAGAAATATCAAGTGAGTCACCACAGGGCTGGTAACTAACTTGATAAAAAATACCAATAAGCCTCGACTCAATCAGTTAATTAATTATATCCCATAGAACATGAAGAACATGAAATTTATCAATATCAATTTTAACAATAAGCAGCAAGATACAATTTCAGCTAAAATCAAAAGTTATATCATTAAACTTTTGTTCCAGACCTTTGACCCAGGAAGCAAGCCAAAGTCCCACATTTTATCTCTGAGGCCCCTTCCTCAGTCTTACTCACGTGAGCATAACTCATGAAGAAAAGCTGGTTGTTGGTGAATTCAATGCCTGGTAGGAGAGGCTCCTCAACTCCCTGCCTCTTGTCATTTATCCATTTCCTGTAAGCCTGGGGAGAGAAGTAGAGGAGATGACCCTCTGCAATAATGGCTTTTCTCTTTTCTCCTCCAGTACAGATATTAGCTATATCCTCCCCCATGTGCAAAATGTATCCTGTCAAGCTTTCCTTTAAGAAAACAAACATCTGGAAATGCAAGTCAATGGTGTGTTGCTTAACAGTGAGACAGGTTCATCTGCAAAAAGACTTCTCACTCAACAGAACCAAAGCAGCTGGGCCAAAGTAGGCACATGTTAAGTAGTATCCTTTCCTCCCCCGCAAAACAGCTATTCTTTCTGTTCCTACCAGGGAACAAATAAATTTAACATAATGGCAAGCCCTATGGAAATAAATCTTGGGACCAATCCATCAGCAAATTTATTTATTTTGCCAGGTAAGAGAAAACTATAATCTTTGATCACCATCATTTTATAAACTAAAGTATATTTTAACTAGAATTCGAGGAAGAATATAACCTCAGAATAACAGCTTGCTCTTGCCACTGAATACACACAGCTTTATGAATATCTTTCTACATCATCCTTATGTGTTTTGATTAACCATGGAGCAGGGAATAATGAAAACATTATTATGAACTCCTACCTGGCCCACTATATGTGAAACACTAGCCTCTGACTGTAATTTAGAAGCTTAGGATTTTAAGAGAAAATTGTAAGGAGGGTTACATAGAGTATACTCAAAGAAACTATGAATCTAGCCCCAAGAAGATTTCTGTAGCATGTTTTAGGACTACACTAAAAGTATCCTCTGAAAAGTATCTTTTAACTACATGATTCTTAATAACAAATATTACTGTTAGGGTGACTATATTCTCCAAAAAGAAAAAGGAAAGAAATGTAGCTCTACTCATATAACAGAATATAACAGTCAGTGGGGAAATATAATTCAATTTACGGAAATTCACAGAATTTATAGAAATCTAACTCCTCAAGAAAATGTCTGTAGTGTAAACTGAGGTGCACCCAAATGGTTTTTTATAGCTTAATTTGTAAAATTACAGCAAATATTGCAGTGCATACTCTAAAAGCTTGTCGCAGCCCTCCATTATCGGCAATATTTTCTCCCAGCGTCCTCTTCCCCTTCACCTAACAGAAAGAAAAAGAAAAAATAAGAGTGTTTCACAGCCAACCATCATTCAGCAAGAGGCATAAATATGATAGCAAGAAAACAGTGCCATATTTTAAGGAGAAAATTGCATTCAATACATCAGAGGTAGTCATAACAATTATGAGATGACAAACGAACCCCAGCAAGGTGCTCCTGAATATAATTTCTATTTTATTATGCTACACATTTCTTTCTCACCCATCTCTCTATTCTCACCAATTTAGCCAGCTCCAACAAAATGTTAACCTATTCTGAGTGACTCTGGTTTAATGGGGACAAAATAGAAATGTCAACATACAGATTATTTTCTCTGATTAACTCACATAATTTGAGTATTCTTTCTAGTGAGCTTCTGTTTCCAAAAATCTACCATCCATACAGGAATAAGGTTTTAAGACAAACCACTACCATTTTACCTTCAGCAATTTTCATGAAAAATTAAGAAGAGGATAGTTCTCATGGGGAACAAAAATCCAATAGAAGAAGTGCAGACCACAAGGTCAAGGTTTGCAATATGTATGACAAGCAGCCAAGCACAATGAAGAAATTCTTCCAAACACTTGAAGATTATTTCTTAAACCCTTAAATAGGCTAGGACAAAAAGTATTCTAAATCAAGACAGCCACAAGCCAAACTCCAACCTCCTGCTTGTTCTTGTACAGGCTGCAGGGCAAGCCTGGGTTTTACATTTTTCAATGGTTTGGAAGAAAACAGAAAGAAGGATAATGTCTCGTGGCATGTGAAAATTATGCAAAGTTCAAATTTCAGCGTCTATAGCTCAACTTCTATGGGAACACAGGCACATTCACTCAAGTGCATACTGTCTGTGGTTGTTTGCTTCCTACAGTGGCAGAGCTGAGTAGTTGCAACAGACCTTGCAACTCACAAAACCGAAGTTATTTACTGTCCGGCCTTTGACAGAGAGTTTGCCAATCCTCGTATCAGAGACAAAATAATGCCCTATAATAATAAAGAGGTCTATGTTCTAATCCCTAGAACTTGTGAAAAGATGACTTTCTTGCAGCAAAAGGCATATTTAAAATATGATTACATTAAGGATCTTGAGATGGAGACATTAGCCTACATTATCCAGGAGAGTCCAGTGTAATTAATTACAAGGGTCTATACAAATGGAGGAAAGGAAATTAGGAGAGGGACTGTGTCAGGGTGATGCCATGTGACGAGACCTGACCAGTCATTGCTGGCTTTGAAGAAGAAAGGGAGCAGGAGCCAAAGAATGTGGGCAGCCTCTAAAAGCTAGAAATGACAAGGCAAAAGATTCTCTCCTAAAGCAGCCCTGCGGACACCTTGACTTGAGCTCACCGAGACCTGAATCAGAAATACAGAACTGCAAAATAATACATTTGTGCAAGTCACTAAGTTTGTCGTGATTTGTTATAGCAGCAACAGGAGACTAATACACATAGTTCCGAATTTTCAAGCTACAGATCTTACCAACTCCTTACGTTTAAGATAGCCCAGTCACCTGGGTTATCAGGAAATACCCACGAATAAAAACAAATCTTCAGAAAACACTCATCTCTGTAAGCACCCAGGATCCTCCTAGCTTCAGTACCCCAAAGTTAGCACTCCTGCTTTGCTTAACGTCTTTCTTTTACTACAGTCCTATGAGGAAAGTGCTGTTATCACCACCCTTTGCTTAACCAATGAGGAATCTAAGGCTGAGAGTGTGCATCACAGGTCTCACCTGGTGCTGCACCAGATCCCCTGTCCCACCAGGACTGTGAACCCATCCCGGCAACTGCTACAGGCTGAGGAAGATTAAACTTAGCTTAGGGGAGTCCAGTCCCCTGGAGCTTGCTGGGAGATGATACCTCTCAGTGTGCAGTGAGAACAGTCCAGCCCTTCATCCCAGGCTGAACAATTTCTACAATGCAACTCATGCTCCAGAATCCTCTAAGGGATGAGACCCAGGCTAAACTTCTGAAACCAGCATGTTTTCCTCGTCACCTTACAGGTTTCTCCTGAAACTCCTTCTGTGGCTGATTCCTTTATCAAAGAAACCCCTTCTCAGGCTCTGTTCTAATGGACCTGACCTAAGAGGGGTGCAGTGGACTCATATTTCACAGGGATTCGAACTCAAGTAATCTCTGCCCAGAGCCTTTGCTCCATAATAGGTTACTTTCTCAAGTCTTAATTTTTTTGACTCTATTGCTTCTGTTTCTAACCACTCCTGCTCAAACTGAATCTCCTTCCTTGTTCCTCTAAGCTTTTCTTTTAGAGGTCTGAGGAGGAGTTTTACCCTTCAGGTTCCTCCCACTCTTGACCACCTCAGTAAACCATACGGCCTCAAGTGTGCCTCATTGGCTGCTAAGAGCCTGTTTCTCTGATGCGCCACTGGAGCTCCCCCCAGTCCACAGCAAAGAATAACTCAGGCACAGAGGACTGGCCTCCACAGAGGAAGCTAGAAAAATACAGCATGGCCCTTTATATCCACAAAGGAAGCCATCGCTTCTCCTCAGGGAATGAGAGTGAAGCTGTTTTCTGATGGTTGAATGGATTTATGCTGAGACAGGCATGCCTTTTCTAGCGTCCTTGTTGCAAAGGTACACATTTGTCAGAATTCAGTTTTCGTATCTGACCCTTTGGCCAAAATGAATGTTGTAGAACAGTTCCCGCCCAACTCATCACCCAGGTTTCAAATGATATAAAATAAGAGAATGATATGGGAAGAAGAGTAGGGGTTTTGGAGTCATACCAATGTAAGCTCTAATGTAGATTCTACATGGGTTTTAATCTCTTTGAGCCTCAGTTTCCTCATATGTAAAATAGTCTAGTAATATGAACACGTCTCAAACCATTATGAGGATTAAATTTGTTCCAAGTGTAAAGTCTAATCCCCATGCCTATATATAATAATCACCAGGAAATACATATTCCCTTCCTCCGAGAAAATTGCTCTTCTATTTTTTTTTTTTTTAGCCACTATTGTTTGTTCTCCCGTGGGATGGTATACCTACGAGTATGTCACAAAGTATTAGGAATATTAAGCATAATTCATTGAGTACTTATTGCATAGCAGGCATTGTACTGGTGCTTTACATTACCTCAGTTACTTAATTCTTATGACAAGCTAATAAAGAGTTAAAAAAAATAGTTACCCATTTCACAGATGAAGTCTCTGAGACAACTGGAATGTTAAATAACTTGCCTAAGTTCAAAAAACTTACAATATGTGATTGGTTGAACCAAAATATGGACCTGTGTCTGACTCTAGAATCCTTCCCCTATGCTTTTCTTTTTTTTTTTTAATTTCAAAAATACTTTGCTAGTTTTCTAGGTGGATTTTCACCATGTGATAACCCCTGAATTGAAAACAGAAACACAAAAGTATCTGTTTTAGGTCTTCCCATGACATTGTTGTAGACATTTTAAAAATACATGGGCAGAGAAATGGCTTTCCAGGGCACTGATGAAGGAGCTAGAGATATAGACTCAAGGATACAGTCTCTGCTTTCATGTCCCAGATAAGGAGTGCTCTCCCTTGTGCTATACACAGATCAAGAACCAGCAGAACCAATTCAGTGTTTAGAAACATTCCCTGTAAAAGTGCATGGATTTTTTACCTGAATTCTTCTGGAGTGGTGAAATATAGCTCAGCAGACTAGACTTGAGGCATAGTGAGGTTTCAGGTGCTCTCCCAGACCCCGAAAGTTATTGGGTAGTGGACATGCTTGACTGATGGACCAAGAGACTCTAGGGAAACCCCGTGTACATACATCCATCTACCCTGGTTTTGTGGGGTCTACTAGACAAATGAGGAGCCCACAGTTTTCACAGTGTTTTAGAGGATCTTCATGCAGACCCATAACCTACCAACAATTCTTCATTATTGGTCTCATTGTCAAATACAGTGAGAGAAATCTGTGTCTTCTAATTATGAAAGCTGCTGCTGCTGCTGCTGCTAAGTCGCTTCAGTCGTGTCCGACTCTGTGCGACCCCATAGACGGCAGCCTATCAGGCTGTTCCATCTGTGGGATTCTCCAGGCAAGAACACTGGAGTGGGTTGCCATTTCCTTCTCCAGTGCATGAGAGTGAAAAGTGAAAGTGAAAGTCGCTCAGTCGTGCCTAACCCTTAGCAACCCCATGGACTGCAGCCCATCAGGCTCCTCTGTCCATGGGAGTTTCCAGGCAAGAGTACTGGAGTGGGGTGCCACTGCCTTAATTATGAAAGCAGGGACAGAAATGCAACTGGAAAACTACAAGAAAAAAAAAACTAATAGTGGTGGAAGGGAATGGAAGCTAACCTGATAAAACCAGCAAAATAAGAAAAGGAAAAAGAAGTAATAAACAATGTATAGGAGATAAACTATACAGAGAAAACTGTAAAAATCATATTTGAAAGCCTGAAACAAAAGCCAAACAGATGGAAAGATATACCACATACTTGAACAACAAGACTCTGACAGAAATGCCAATTACATATATTTAATGTGATTTAACTTAGAATCTTGGGCTTCCCAGGTGGTGCTAGTGGTAAAGAAGACATATGCCAATGGAGGAGATACAAGAAACGTGGGTTTGATCCTTGGGTCAGGAAGATCCCCTGAGAGGAGGGCATGGCAACCCACTCCAGCATTTTTGTCTGGAGAATCCCATGGACAGAGAGACTGGCGGGCTATAGTCCATGGGGTCACCAAGAGTCAGACACACAATGAAGCAACTTAGCACACAACTTAGAATCATAATGGGATTTTCTTGGGGAGTGGGTAAAGAGTGGGTAAAAGGATCCTGGAATTTATACAGATGTATATTTGCCTGAGAATGGCCAACCATATAAAAGAACAGTGAGGGAGAGCTTGTATTGGCAGACACCAGAAAAATCCATACAGCCACAGTAAAAATGCACTGGTACAGAAATCAACAAGTAGATCAGTGGACTAGAATATATAAACCAGAAATTTATCTCAGTATGTATGAGATTCTAATATTTCACAAATATTCAATTCAGTAAGAAAAAAACAGATTTTAGTCAGTGATACTGGATCAATTTATCCTTTTGGAAGAAGATAAAAGTGAATTTTCATATTAAACTCCATAGCAAAATAAGTTTCACATGCATGAATATTTAAATGCAAAATGACAAAACAATAAAAAAAATCCGTCCCAGTAAAGCTGCTGCTACTACTGCTAAGTCGCTTCAGTCGTATCCGACTCTGTGCGACCCCATAGACGGCAGCCCACCAGGCTCCCCCATCCCTGGGATTCTCCAGGCAAGAACACTGGAGTGGGTTGCCATTTCCTTCTCCAGTGCATGAAAGTGAAAAGTGAAAGTGAAGTCGCTTAGTCGTGTCCAACTCTTAGCGAACACGTGGACTGCAGCCTATCAGGCTCCTCCGTCCATGGGATTCTCCAGGCAAGAGCACTGGAGTGGGGTGCCATTGTCTTCTCCAGCCCAGTAAAGCTAGGAGATTTCATATATGATATAGAATAGAAATGCATAAAAAAAGAGGTATCTTTTGACTCTATGGAAATATTTAAATTTTGTTTGTCAAAAAATACCATATACAAAGTACAATGGATGAGAAATATATTGAGGGGAAAATACTATAATATGAATGACATAAAATTTTAACATCTATAATATATTTTAAAGTTCTCATAAATTGACAAGAAAATAATACATAAATGTTTCTCCACACATCACTGGTACAAATGTTAAATATTATAACTTCTTAGAAACAATAGGAAACTATCCTATAGGGCAAAAAAAAAAAAAAAAGAAATATATTGAGGGGAAAATACTATAATATGAATGACATAAAATTTTAACATCTATAATATATTTTAAAGTTCTCATAAATTGACAAGAAAATAATACATAAATGTTTCTCCACACATCACTGGTACAAATGTTAAATATTATAACTTCTTAGAAACAATAGGAAACTATCCTATAGGGCAAAAAAAAAAAAAAAGAATATACACATAACAAGAGTATTTAGTGCCACAGTACTTATTATGGAGAAATAATTGGAGACACAGTGTAACCCCTCAACAAGACATTAGTCAGCTGTGTTAGACTAAGGGTCCCCAACCTCTGGCATCTAATGCCTGATGATTCTGAGGTGAAGCTGATGTAATAATAGAAACAAAGTACACAATAAATATAATGCACATGAATCACCCCAAAACCATGTCCCCCACCCCACCCAAGGAAAAACTGTCTACCTTGATACTAGTCCCTCACTCCAAAAAGGCTGGACACCACTGTGTTAAGAGCACATTCACTCCATGGACTTTTAGGCAGCCACTGAGAACAAGGAAGTAAAGGCAGGTGCGTGGTGTACGCACATGTGTATGCGTGTGTGTGTGTATCTCTACGTGAGCGTGGGGAAAATTGTACCAGGTTATTGAGATGGATTATAGGTGGAGAAGATAAAAGCAATGAGAGGGAAAGGGGAAGGCAGTAGAGGTGAAGACAAAAAAGGAAAGGAACAATATTTCACACAGAAAGAGCATGTATAAAATCACATTTGTGTCTTTATAAGAATGCATATAAGTATATATAAGAGAAAATTAACATTTTTAAAGTTATTTTTTTTTGCTCAAACTTCTTTATCTAAGAGCTCTTAACCAATTCAGAGTTAGTAATTCAAATTGTGGCATGTCAATGAGAGTTTGCTGTATGGCTCAGGAAACTCAAACAGGGGCTCTGTATCAACCTAGAGGGGTGGGATGGGGAGGGAGATGGGAGGGAGGTTCAAAAGGGAGGGGATATATGTATAGCTGTGGCTGATTGATGCTGAGGCTTCATAGAAAACAGCAAAATTCTGTAAGGCAATTATCCTTCAATAAAAATAGACAAATTTAAAAATTAAAACAAAATTGTGGCACGTGTGCTCAGTCATGTCCAACTCTTTGTGATCCCATGGACTGTAGCCCACCAGGCTCCTCTGTCCATGGGATTCTCCAGGCAAGGATACTGGAGTGGGTGGCCATGCCCTCTTTAAATTGGTGATTTTTTTTTACAATGAATTAAAGCTAAGCAGTAGTTTGGAAAGAAATCTTTCTAATGATACAGAGTTTAGATTTTTGAGAACAATAAAAATAGACAAATTTAAAAATTAAAACAAAATTGTGGCACGTGTGCTCAGTCATGTCCAACTCTTTGTGATCCCATGGACTGTAGCCCACCAGGCTCCTCTGTCCATGGGATTCTCCAGGCAAGGATACTGGAGTGGGTGGCCATGCCCTCTTTAAATTGGTGATTTTTTTTTACAATGAATTAAAGCTAAGCAGTAGTTTGGAAAGAAATCTTTCTAATGATACAGAGTTTAGATTTTTGAGAATTTTATTGTTTATCTTTGCTGCACAGTTTTCTGTACTAATCTGAATCTAGGAGAACAGACTAATGTTTAGGCCTATAATTCTCAAACTGTAGCTTCTATCAGAATCACCAGAGGGCTTATGAAAAGACAAAATGCTTAACTACCAGGCCCCACCCTCCCACCTACCCCTCCACCCCCACTCCCCAACTCCAAGATTCTGAGTCAGTGGGTCTGAATTAAGACAAAAGAATTTGTATTCCTGACAAGTTCCCCAGGGAGTCTGACACTGTTGACCTGGGAAATACATTTTGAGTATCAGTGGTCGAAAGCAGCTTGTGTCTACATGAGGAAAAATGACTCACAACATGTCCCCTTCACTGCAGTTGTACTCACATTTAAGCCAGCTTTCTTCCAATAATAGTTGCCATACTGGTTAATCATGCACTTTGTTTTTTCCTTAAACTTTTCTTCTGAATCCATAGACCACCAAGGATCCAGGTTTCCATTTTTATCATATTTTCGACCTGGCCAAAAGGAAAGTTAAAATATATTTGCATTATTTATGGAAACAAATAAATTTCTTCATCTTCCCTTTCCTTCACTTCAGCAAGCCTTGAAAACACAGTCCCAGCATCAGGGACCACTCCTGGAAGCACTTCCTGCTTTCTCTCCAGTGTCACAGGTTAATTAATGTAAAAAGTGAGGAAAGGAGAAAAAGGTCTGAGGAAGTTCTTTATTTCTAAGCAACCAAGGATACTTTAAGGTTTATCAACTTATGGCATGTACCATTCTTGACCAATCTCAGATTGTTTCTACCTGCACTGACCCCAAATAGTCTCTAAATTATGAAATGAAATGGCTGTCTTCAGAAAGCCCACGGAAGGAGTCAAAGCACCACTGCTTGTGAAATTCCAAATGATCCATAGGAACAGCCTCGGTGAGTCACTCACACCCTGAGACCACAGCCCCTGACTCAGTGCTAAAAGGATCGTGTTTCCTCCAAGTTGCCAGCAGCCAAGAGACATATAAAACCTCTCTTATGAATCATTCCACAGCCATCAGTGTAGATGGAAGGCCCATCTGTCCTGCTCTGACAAGGAAGGTTGCTCTAAAAAGAGAACTTGGAACAAGAATGGAAATCTCTAAAACACAATGGAAATAAAGATGAGTTATACATGCTTTTTTGCTACAGGCTCATTGTTCATTTTCCCTGCATCCCTCAAAAAAACAACAACAACAACAACTTTGGATGTATCTGGAATATCTCCTATACTCAAGGTTGTTATTGGTTTAAATTTAATTACACAGAGAACTGCTCACTGAGCTTAGAAGAAAGTCCCCAAAACAAAGGTTTGAGGAAAATGAGTTAGAGCTCTTTAGCAAGGCTACATGCCACTACCACCCCAATCCCCCCACCCCTGGAGAGCTCCAAGTCACTGTCCTTGACGTGCTAACCAAGAGATCATTAAATAGTTACTGTGCAATGCACTCTTCTAAGTATTGGTTACAGAATGAAATGCCATCTTTAGATTCTGTCCAAAAGGCTGCCAGAAGATTCTGAGGGAGAACTATACTGAAGTTTCCTGGGGCAAAAAGAGCCTAGAACCCAGAGACCACTACTGGCTTTTGTTTCTTAGCTAAGACTCTCCTCTCAGATAACCCAAATGCAGCTCAGGGGATTCAGGTGACTCCCAGGCAGCTACATTTCAACAGGGAGGGGTGGCAAGGGGAGAAAAAAAAAAAAAAAAAAAAACTCCAGTGATTAAGGAAAGGCTGCTGGGAGTAAAGAATTATCCAGAAGGAGAGGAACCAAAAGGGTCTCTGGCCCTGGGGTAGACATCCAGGAAAGGATGTTGGAGATCTCACAGATATGGAAGAAAGAGGTCCCTCTAAACAGTGTTGCCTTGGGCTAGGCAGTTCCTGAGTCTGCCCTGTATATCACTGTGCGCCAGGCTTGCTCTGTCCACAGAATTCTTCAGGCAAGAGTACTGGAGTGGGTTGCCATTTCCTTCTCCAGGCAATCTTCCCAACCCAGGGATCAAATCCACATCTCCTGCTTGGCAGGTGGATTCTTTAACACTGAGCCACCTGGTAAGCCCAAGGAAGAAAAGAGTTTTGATTTAAAATGATGACTTTCAAAGGGCAATCGTTTGTTTAGTTTGTGCAATACTCTGCTCTTTTAGCTTATATGTCATCAAGATACATACCATACTCTATATTATGCATTATCAGGAAAACATAGCCTTTCTAAAAGAAATTCTGAATACATGACAGCATGGAGGAAAACAGAGATTAAACACTGCATAAACCTTGAAATAGTGTAAAGGAATCAGTTAGCCAAGTTTCAAGAATCCTAACTGACTGAGTCCTAACTGGCAGCATGTATAATCATCTTCAGAGCAGAGCTCACACCTCTGGGAAGAGCATCTCAAAATGGTGAATAAAGAAAGGAAAAGAAGCTATAAAGTCATTCCTATAACTACTGTGGCAGCTACAGCAATTCAGATCTAAATGCAAAACTAATTTCACTGAAATTACAAGGTCTGCTCTAATTCTACCCCATCTCCAACAGGAACAATTATTTATTTATTGCAAGCTAATACAGAAAGACATAGGGGGAAGTTTTCAATCAGCAATTATACTGCTTTGGATAATCTTCAATCTAAGATGATGCCACTCTCCAAAGATAATAGCAACAATTAACATCCATATCATCAACATGACCATAAAAGCATCAGCCTATATATTGAATCAGTACTTACCATTATTATCAAATCCATGTGTAAATTCATGTCCAACAATTACTCCTATAGCACCATAACTCAGAGATCTATGGCGTAAATATATAAAGAGTTAAAATCATAAGCATGAATGTCAGAGCATAATTCTTTATTTTTTTTCAATGAAAAGCCAAGACAATCTGTTTTCTACTAACGACATTCACAAAATTGTAATTAAAAAAAGTAAACACATCCTTGTCATTGAAATAGACAAAGAAACTATAATTTTTAATGGTGTCACTATGAGCATATATGAGCCTTAGTTTCTACCCAGTGAAGTCAGGGATATGAAAGTGATGGTTTCTAAAGTCCTTTTCAGCCCTGAGGCTTTTGTGGGTATATACCCACTCTAACTGCAGTTTATATTTATAAACACCCAAAGCAGTAGCAGGTTTTGAAAAGATCTTGTCAGTAAACATATTGTTTATTTTTCATCTGTGAACCTGTTGAAAAATCACTATAGACTTAGAAGTTAAATTGTTTTCCAAATGTAGACATAAAACAGGAATAGAACAGAGATTAAAAGGGATCACCCTGCTTTCAAAGGTAGTCACATTCCTCTGCTTCTGTGACAGACAAATTCACAGGTGGACAGCAAAGACTATGAAGCCTGAACAGATTTGGAAAAGGTGTTAGAGTATTTCTGTTCAACTACAAAGGCGACCGCTGACAATTCCACACACCTTGAATGCATGCGCCCCTCCTCCCACCAAGAGATAATTTATTTCCTTTCTCCCTGAAACTGGATGGGCCTCGGGACTTGCTGTGGCTACCAGAATGCAGTGCAAGGGGCCAGGTGTGACTTCTGGGCTGAGGCCTTACAGCTTCCATTTTTGTGCCCTCTTGGAAGTCAGTTGCAATGTAAAGAAGTTGGAGTAATGAGCTGGAGATGCCAAGTAAAGCAAGTGAGAGATGCCAGACATTGAGAGACATCTAAAGGACAAGAGAAGCCCAGCCATTCGAGCCAGCCCAACCAAGGCACCAGACATGTGAGTGAAGTCCTAGATCCCATGGCCCAAGTCGAGCTGCTCAGCCAATACTACACAGAGCAGAAATAAGCTGTCTTGACTGGAGTACTGCCCCAACTGCAGAATCATGAGCTAACAGTGGTGGCACTTTGTTACATAGCAATAGGTAACTAAAAGAGAACATATAAATGATGTATCAGGAAATCAGTAAGGGGGTTTCCCTATGTATATGTCTGGGATTTTCTCTTTGAACTAAAAGTTCCCTGAAGACAAAACCCTACTTGATTGCTGCTAAATTCTCTGGATTTAGGACACGGTGAATGAGTAACAATGATTTAACTAACTGATTAACTTGACCATTTCTTGCAAGCGACAGATCAACATGTTACTTATTTTAGACATTCAATGTGCGCATGAGGATTACAGACAACTTTAAATCCTTGTTATAAGGATTCTTCCTGAGATTTGTAGTTATACAAAAATATTTCACTTGATTCCTGACATGCAACATCAAAATCACCCAGCACTAGATAGGACCTATAAGTGGAAGGAACAAGAAATTTGAAGCAACATGTTATTACAGGACATAATGATCCTTAACATGCTAATTCCTTGTCACAACTATACCCAAGGAAGTGTGGCAAGATTTAATTTTTCCCCTTGGTGGCAATCCTTCCTTTGTTATTTCTTTCCTGCAAGGTAATTTGCATTAAAAAAAAATGCTTTCCTACTGTTTTTCCATCATTTCAAACCTTCATTAAAGAAGTGAGAGTAAAATGATGCATTTCAATCATAGAGCTATGAGAGCAGGGTGGGACAAACTTGTAATTCTACATAGAGCTAATTTTTGCAGCAGTAGCTCTCAGTATGCAGCCTATAACATTTTGTTTTTCTAGGCCTCCTAGCTCCAAGAATAGTACTCAGTCCTCTACAAGCCTCAGTCAATGCTGTTGACTGGATGAATTTAAGGGATGAACCATGAGGGCTTATCGCAACTGCTCTGCAATAAATGTCCCTTAAGAGGGACTGCTCCAAAGAGCTTCCTATTCACAAAGGGTAATAGAGAATTCAGAAAATGATTGAATCATTGAAAGTTTCAATTCTCAGTTACATAATCACAATCCTTTGGACAAGAGACAAAAAGTAAAAGTAATTTTAGATGACTAAGCCTGACAATGATAATGTTTCATAACACTAAATTTGCATCTTTCATTTTATCAATGGACATTATTTAAATTAGCATGTCATAAAAATAAATAAATAAATTTGTATGCCTTTTAAAATGTGACTGGCTGGCCAGAAACAAGAAGACTCCTGCAGAGAAAATCTAGCCTTCCAAAAATAAAATGGAAAAGATGACAATTTGTCCACCTACTCAGTTTCTCTTTTGTTCTTACCACCCAACGGGTTTCACATATGCACAGGATTTGCTGTCAACAACAAAGCAACTGTGATCTCACTCTGTCATCAAGCAAAGGCTACTCTATGCCTGGTGTGGAAATTCATAAAAATCTCAGAGTTACAAGCAGCTTTAAGGTCATCTAGTTCAATTCCTTAGCAGAGGCATAGGTTCCCTCTACAAAAAACCCATTCAAATGGTCCTAAGAGTTCTCTTCTTAGGCGTGTCCAATAACCAGGAGCTCATTCCCTTCTGAGGCGGCCCATTCCCTCTTTGAGTAGTTCTAGATAAAAAGTGCTCCCTAAAGCTGACCTGGAATCTCTCTCCTATCTATTGGTCTGGTGGAGTGGTACAAGGTGTTCTAGCTGAATACCCTCTGACCTTCCCAAATTTACTAAATAATTTTGCCACCCTAACTTTCTTTCAAAAACATGAAGATGCTTACGAGGTTATCCCTCAAGTACTCTCTTCTCAAGTTCTTTCAACTCTTTCTCTTCAGTCATGAATTCAAGACCAGCAATTTCCAAAACATAGAAAAAAGCGAGGTTAGGGACTCTGAATTAAACACATTTAGATAGATTTTTCTTGCAGAACTTCTTGGGAATTTCTACGCTGCTAAGTACTGTGATTCTCCAAAAGAAAGGGAAGGGAAGGAATATTCACCTCCATTACTACTCCATGGGACACACACTTATATATGGTGTCCTAGGCCATTTAAAATCCTGATTTTTTTCTCTGGAAACAGTTCAGCTTGTTGATATTACCACAATTAGACACAACACTCATGAGGGGGCTAAGCTGACCAGCCCGACGAGAGAGAATACCCACTCATTGGATCTGGAGGAGATCCATCTAAAAAAGACGGATATATGGGAACCCATCTCACTACACTGTGATTCCCATCTCAACAGCATCACCATATTTCTAATGCTAAGTGTCCAAAAGATGCTTAATAATTATTCAATGGGTATCTTAACAGAGGATGGATGGCTTCAATGCAAAACACAGAACCCATAGGAAAAAAAATAAAAATCTCTCTCTAGCTCAGCATAAAGGTGAACATCAGCATTTCCTAAGTTTCTATGATTTTGACTTTTATATCAGAAAATCATGTCATGGACATGATAAACAAATTCACTGATCAATAAATTCAAACTCCAACCTGACTATGTCCAAGTGTCCAGGCATATAACCACAATAACAGAAGATCAGTTTAACTGCTAATGATAAGCAACATCAAAAAATTCTAGGACCCTCTTTAGTTTGAAGCAAGCTTAGCAAATATTTAGTCTGTCTTTAACTTTATAGAAATATAAGGGTGTGATTCCGTCCTGCGCGGCTGCTGCTTCGAATAGTAGTCGTTTAATTCCGTCCAGCTTCTCTCCCGCATAAGTGCGTGCCGCCAACCCATGGAGGATTCAGTGGACATGGACATGAGCCCCTTGAGGCCCCAGAACTACCTTTTCGGCTGTGAACTAAAGGCTGACAGAGAGTATCACTTCAAGGTGGATAATGATGAAAATGAGCACCAGTTATCTTTAAGAACGGTCAGTTTAGGGGCTGGAGCAAAGGATGAGTTGCACATTGTGGAAGTAGAGGGTGATGAATTATGAAGGCAGTCCAATTAAAGTAACACTGGCAACTTTGAAAATGTCTGTGCAGCCAACGGTTTCTCTTGGGGGCTTTGAAATTACACCACCTGTGGTCTTACGGTTGAAGTGTGGTTCAGGGCCTGTGCATATCAATGGACAGCACTTAGTAGCTGTGGAGGAAGATGCAGAGTCAGACGAAGAAGAGGAGGAGGTGAAACTCCTAAGTATATCTGGAAAGCGTTCTGCCCCTGGAAGTGGTAGCAAGGTTCCCCAGAAGAAATTAAAGCTTGCTGCTGATGAAGATGAAGATGATGACGGCGATGACGATGATGATGATGAAGAAGATGAAGATGATGATGATTTTGATGAGGAAGTTGAAGAAAAAGCTCCAGTAAAGAAATCTGTACGAGATACTCTAGCCAAAAATGCACAAAAATCAAACCAAAATGGAAAAGACTCAAAACCGTCAACACCAAGATCAAAAGGTCAAGAATCCTTCAAAAAACAGGAAAAAACACCTAAAACACCAAAAGGACCTAGCTCTGTAGAAGACATTAAAGCAAAAATGCAAGCAAGTATAGAAAAAGGTGGTTCCCTTCCCAACGTGGAAGCCAAGTTTATCAATTATGTGAAGAATTGTTTCCGGATGACTGACCAGGAGGCTAGTCAAGATCTCTGGCAGTGGAGGAAGTCTCTTTAAGAAAATAGTTTAAACAGTTTGTTAAAAATTTTCCGTCTTATTTCATTTCTGTAACAGTTGATATCTGGCTGTCCTTTTTATAATGAAGAGTGAGAACTTTCCCTACCATGTCTGATAAATGTTGTCCACGTTCCATTGCCAAGAATGTGTTGTCCAAAATGCCTGTTTAGTTTTTAAAGATGGAACTCCACCCTTTGCTTGGTTTTAAGTATGTATGGAATGTTATGATAGGAATAGTAGTAGTGGTGGTCAGACAGATGGGAATGGTGGGGAGACAAATATACATGTGAAATAAACTCAGTATTTTAATAAAAAAAATCAGGTTACGAATATAGTACAGTAGAGGACAATCTATTCACATATAATTCTATGATTGTGTATGTTTATTTGTGAAAAAATACATAATTGGTAAGTCAAAATATTAAAGTTGTTTACCTTTTAAGGTGGAGTTTCAATGTGTTTTTTGGTTCTTTTGTTTCTGTTTAAATTTAAGAAGTATCAATTTTATAACTATGCATACATATATGTATATATTATGCAAAAGAAGAATGTTATAATGAAGAATATGTACTGTGCAGTAGAGCAAACAGAGGTGACACTGCTGGAAAAGGACCAGGGAAGAGGTATCTCACCAACTGTGTCTTGAAGGAGGAGTTAGGTTCCTTAGGGCTAATGAAGACATGTAACCCAGGTGGGAGCAACTGCACAAGCAAACAAGTGGAGGCCTGAGAGAGCATGACATCGTCAGTGTGTGTCATTGTCAAGGAGTCAGAGGTTGATATTCAAGGACAGATAAAAGGCAAAGTCTGTATGCTAAGAGAAGGCACTTGGATTACTCTGAGTTTGGTGGAAAACTTCAGAAAGATGGGAAGCAGAGTAGTGCCAAGCCAATGGTGTTGATGTCTCACCCTTTCCCCACCACCATTGCTATCTTCTACCTACTCAGAGGCTTCTTATGAAAGCATCTGCAACTCTCAGCCCTAGAGCCTTGGCTGGCTACAACAGTGTGACTGGCCCAGGGAATTATCTCCGGGGAGCAGCCCTCAGCCAAAGATAAAGACACAAATTTGTGGTTAAATACTCTAGCTTTCTTGTGCATTGGGTAAAATGACTCAAATGTCTTCCATATGGTTTTCCAGATACTCCAGTGCAAGGGTGCCCTGGTGTCATGGCAGCAATTGCGACTTAAGGCATCCCTTTTGGCTCTCTTGATTTCTCTAGCTCACAATCATAGTCTCATCCTGATAGTTTCTGGAATCACCTCTCTAATGAAATATTCCTACTCAAATGTATCACTCAGAGTTGGCCTCTGGAGGACTACAGTTTAAAGCACAGCTTGTGTTGTATTAATCTCTTTCTATGTGAACATTGAAATAGCTAGTGGTTGTCTCTGTGTGGTGAAATTTTAAGTGGCTTTTTCTCTGTCAATTTAAATCTTTGTTTTTTTTTTTTAATGTCAACAATTTACTTTTATTACTCTTGTAACAGTGAAACCAAGAATTGTTTTTTAAAAGGAAACATTTATTTGATAATATGGAATTCATTGAGGTGGCTACTGAAATAATAGATGAGGGACAATGAACTTAGAAACTTGCACCATGGAAGTAGGAACAGAGATGAAAAGTTATATTCGAGCCTTCTAGAGAAGAAAGTGGGAAGAAGAGCCAAAAGGGGTCAAGAAGCCACACACTTTGAGGAACCTTTATCAAATACTGCTAACACAAAGGAAGAAACATGTTAATGGAGAATGATAATTTTGGTTTGGACACACTGAGTTAGAACTCTTTTAAAGGATTCAGGTGGAGACATCGCCTAGAAATTAGAAATATGAGTCTGGATGGAAAGTTGAATGAGAGACATAGAATTGGGGGCTGTAGGTGGGTATGAGATAGAACACTCACTGATGTATTTAAGATTATCTTGAGAATGTTCACGGAGTGAAAAATATGCAAGATGAGCATGCCACCCTGGGGACATCTGTTTATATTCTGGGGAAAAGATGAGGAACCACAACAGAAGATTGAGAAGAAGTGGTCACAGCTGTAGGAAAAAGAGCCAAGAGACAGAAGCAGCGTGAAACTTAAAGGAGACATGGGAACGTTCCTCTCTGTCCCATGGTTCAGCAAGGGTGAGTGCAGAGCGACTGAGCTGCCCAAAGTCACCTACTCTTGTCTTCTCCTTCCCCATCGGCACTTGCTTGATCTGTTTATGCACAGGCTTGGTCCCTCTTGGTTCACATTACTTGTGTAATTCCAAGAGCAAAACAAGGCAATTTAATAGAATTATTCCCAGGCCACCATTTTAGAAAGATATTGTTTTCCTTATTACTGAAAAATAATCACAACAAGCATCCTGAGCTTCATGTCATCTTAGATAGTGTTAAAGTAATTGAACAAGGAGGTCAATGTGCTGTGGTGGTTCCAATGTCTTGAACGCCTGCCTAAGCAAACCTAAGGCAGAATCAGTGCCCTGAAGAACACAAGCACAAAGGGTCAACTAGGCTTTTGCAGCTGAGAAAACTGCTTAAGCAATAGCCAATCAAATTAGTTCCTTGCTTTGCTTCCACATCTTTTCTATAAAAACCTACCCCCAACTTCTTTCAATGGAGCACTCTTCATAACCATTTTTGGCTTGGTGCTGCACCGTTTGAATTGGTATATACTCAAATAAAGGGTTTCCCTGGTGGCTCAGTGGTGAAGAATCCACCTGCAGTGCAGCAAATGCAGGAGACTCAAGTTCCCTTGGTCAGGAAGATCCCCTGGAGGAGGGCATGGCTATAGTATTTTTGCCTGGAGAATCCCATGGATGGAAGAGTGTGGCAGGCTACCACCATCCATAATGGTCACACAGAGTTGGGCATGACTTCTCAGGTGGCGCTAGTGATAAAGGACCTGCTTGCCAATATAGGTAGAGGCAAGAGATGCAGGTTCGACCCCTGGATCGGGAAGATCCCCTGGAGAAGGGCATGGCAACACACTCCAGTATTTTTGCCTGGAGAATCCTATGGACAGAGAAGCCGGGCTACAGTCCACAGGGTCGAAAAGAGTCCTGACCCGACCCAAGCAACTTACTGCTGGAGCACTGAAGCATCTTAGCACACACGCACGTACTCACATACTCAAATGAACTCCTGAAAATTTTAACGTGCCTCAGTTTATGTTTTAACAATACAATGAGAATTTAATGATAACATCTGCTTAAAAGCAAATGAATATTTAATCATCTGTGTTTTTAAAAATCTTGCTTCACAACCCTATGTCAAGATATGCTGTGCTTAGTTGCTCAGTCATGTCTGACTCTTTGCAGCCCCATGAACTCTAGCCTGCCAGGCTTCTCTGTCCATGGGATTCTCCAGGCAAGAATAGTGGAGTGGATTCCATGCCCTTCTCCGAGGGATCTTTCCAACTCAGGGATCAAACGCAGGTCTCCCGCACTGTGGACAAATTCTTTACCAACTGAGCCACCAGGGTAGCCACAGTGGGTGAATTCAAATGCACTCATCAACATGAAATGCATCATTCCAAACCTCTGGGTGGGAGTCTTGTCTCATCCCTCAGAGAGTCTCCTGGCTCTAAAAATGGCCCCCAGTCTCTAACCCACCAGTATAAGTCCCCCCAGTGCAAATTCCCAAACCCTGTGCCCTTCTTATAGGTAATCCCAACTATGGGACTTAGTTACAGTTCATATCAGTAATAAAGGCAGCCTCTGGGCCCCCTGGATGGAACAGCAGAGACAGAACGATCTGGCTCATGTCTTTCCATTTACATAATGTAAAAGTTGCTCTTAATAGTTTAGGCTTTCCTGTGTGCACATGCTTAGTTGCTCATTCATCACTGACTCTTTTGAGACCCCATGTACTGTAGTCCACCTGACTTTGTCCATGGGATTTCCTAGGCAAGAATACTGGAGTGTGTTGCCATCTCCTCCTCCAGGGGACCGTCCCAACCCAAGAATTGAACCTGTGTCTCCTGCATTTCCAGTAATTGCAGGCAGATTCTTTACCACTGAACCATCAAGGAAGCCCTATTCCTGGAGGCATATCTTTAGTCCAACATAGTTTAAAAACTACAAAACCAGAGGAAACAATTTTGAATTAATATAAGTTGAGTGATCCTTTTGTTTTTAATGATTTTATCCAGAACATTCAGAAAAATAAATCATTTTTTAAAATTGCAGGGGATCGGGGCTTTCTAAATTGGAAGTTGCTCCTAATGATTTAACTTAGCTGGAGGGAAAATGAAGTCTTTCTGTCAACGGCAGGTTGTTTAGAATAAAAGGATGCACACAGAAAAAACAAGGTCTGATGTTCATGAGAAGTGATGGTCTTTTCTAAAATGAACTTCCAACTGAAATGTGAAAAGTCAACTAAAGGCAATGATTCTAAGAGTTTTTGAAGAAGCATCAGAGAAGAGTGATAGAGATGCAAATTTCAAGCTGTCTATACAAGGAGAAGGAAATGGCATGGCAACCCACTCCAGTGTTTTTGCCTGGAGTATCCCAGGGATGGAGGAGCCTGGTGGGCTGCCGTCTATGGGGTCGCACAGAGTCAGGCACGACTGAAGCGACTTAGCATACCAGGAGAGATGAGAAAGCCTTCCTTAGGGATCAGTGCAAAGAAATAGAGGAAAACAACAGAATGGGAAAGACTAGAGATCTCTTCAAGAAAATTAGAGGTATCAAGGGAACATTTCATGCAAAGATGGGCTCAATAAAGGACAGAAATGGTAGGGACCTAACAGAAGCAAAAGATATTAAGAAGAGGTGGCAAGAATACACAGAAGAACTGTACAAAAAAGATCATCACCACCCAGATAATCATGATGATGTGATCACTCATCTAGAGCCAGACATCCTGGAATGTGACATCAAGTGGGCCTTAGAAAGCATCACTACAAACAAAGCTAGTGGAGGTGATGGAATTCCAGTTGAGCTATTTCAAATCCTGAAAGATGATGCTGTGAAAGTGCTGCACTCAATATGCCAGCAAATCTGGAAAACTCAGCAGTGGCCACAGGACTGAGAAGGTCAGTTTTCATTCCAATCCCAAAAAAAGGCAATGCCAAAGAACGCTCAAACTACTGCACATTTGCACTCATCTCACATGAGAATCCCAGGGATGGGGGAGCCTGGTGGGCTGCCATCTATGGGGTCTCACAGAGTCGGACATGACTGAAGCAACTTAGCAGCAGCAGCAGCAGCAGCAGCAGCACATGATAGTAAAGCGATGCTTAAAATTCTCCAAGTCAGGCTTCAGCAATACGTGAACCGTGAACTTGCAGATGTTCAAGCTGGTTTTAGAAAAAGCAGAGGAACCAGAGATCAAATTGCCAACATCTACTGGATCATAAAAAAAGCAAGAGAGTTCCAGGAAAACATCTATTTCTGCTTTATTGACTATGCCAAAGCCTTTAACTGTGTGGTCACAATAAACTGTGGACAATTCTAAAAGATGGGAGTACCAGACCACCTGACCTGCCTCTTGAGAAACCTGTATGCAGGTCAGAAAGCAACAGTTAGAGTTGGACATGGAAGAACAGAGTGATTCCAAATAGGAAAAAGAGTACATCCAGGCTGTATGTTGTCACCCTGCTTATTTAACTTCTATGCAGAGTACATCATGAGAAATACTGGGCTGGAAGAAACACAAGCTGGAATCAAGACTGCTGGTAGAAATATCAATAACCTCAGGTATACAGATGACACCACCTTCATGGCAGAAAGTGAAGAAGAACCAAGGCTCCTCTTGATGAAAGTGAAAGTGGAGAGTGAAAAAAGTTGGCTTGAAGCTCAACATTCAGAAAACTAAGATCATGGCATCCAGTCCCATCACTTCATGGCAAATGGATGGGGTAAACAATGGAAACAGTGACTGACTTTAGTTTTGGGGGCTCCAAAATCACTGCCGATGGTGATTGCAGCCATGATATTAAAAGATGCTTACTCCTTGGAAGGAAAGTTATGACCAACCTAGACAGCATATTAAAAAGCAGAGACATTACTTTGTCAAAAAAGGTCTGTCTAATCAAGGCTATGGTTTTTCTAGTGGTTATGTATGGATGTGAGATTTGGATATACAGAAGGCTAAGCTGAACTGTGGTGTTGGAGAAGACTCTTGTGTGTCACTTGGACTGCAAGGAGATCCAACCAGTCCATCCTAAAGGAGATCAGTCCTGGGTGTTCATTGGAAGGACTGAAGTTGAATACTTTGGCCACCTGATGCGAAGAGCTGACTCATTTGAAAAGACCCTGATGCTGGGAAAGATTGAGGGCAGGCGGAGAAGGGGATGACAGAGGATAAGATGCTTGGATGGCATCACCGACTCAATGGACATGGGTTTGGATGGACTCCGGGAGTTAGTGATGGACAGGGAGGCCTGGTGTGCTGCAGTTCATGGGGTCACAAAGCGTCAGACACGACCGAGCGACTAAATACAGCTACAGCTGGCAGAGATTGGAGTGAAGAGAGACTGTTTCCTCAGGATTTCAGTGACTGTCTGTCTGGAAGTTAAAAAAAAAAGAAAAGAAAAATAGGCAGGAAAAATAGAGACAGCCCAATCTGGTGGATAGTTTGAGTTATGGCCAGAGAAAGTTCAGCTAACTCCATCTCCTTGCTCACACCCACAGAAGCTTCTCGCTTGCCCCTTACACCCACTTTTACTTTCTTCCTCAGATAAGTCAAGTCCTCAGACAGGGCCACCGACCACTTCTTGGTTCATGAAGCTAGATGTTTTCTAAGGAATTCCCTTTCAGAGCAGACAGCGCAAAAAATGGATTAAAAAAAAATGTACCACTCTCCTTGATCTTCCTTTATATGTTAGAAATAAACATACTGTTCCTTTTCTTTTTGAGGATTTTATTATGAAACACTGCAGAAAAACAGTCTAGAGAGTAACAAAAATAACCAAGGTTAATCTTCAGGAAATCCTCAAATCGTTGCAGTCTCTGTTCCTGTTCTGAGGTAAAAAGCCGGGGGAGCTAGCCAGCTTTGGGCCATCTGATAATGTGCTCAATTTTGCTCTAAGAATTAGTCCCATTAAACCCTACCTGCTAGACAGATGGTTCCCATCCAGGGCTCTGCTCTGTTGCCACTGCTGATTAACTCTCGTGTCCACCAGTAAGGTGGCCTTACCTGTTGTTTATTAGCTGTTTGAGACCTTAGGTGTGTTCTGGGGTAGAATTAAAGATTACAGCACTGTCTGGAATGTGAAGACAGCCCAAAGGAAGAGGTAGGAAACCAATCTGTTCAGTTGTAGATGGAGAAAGCCTATGGAATTGTGTGTGTGTGTATGTGTGTGTGTGTGTGTGTGTGTGTGGGAAAACAGGAGAAAAGAAAGGAAACTGCAGTTTCCTCCTTTTCTTTTCCCTGGACATTTTTTTAAAAAATCCAAGGTCACCCTTGGGACCACCTGTATATGTCTATGAATATGTCATCCTACATTCCCAGAACTCCGACCTGTGCTTCTGCTTTGGTTTTTTAAAAATGTCATAACCCTACATCCCAGTGTTATTTACATACTAAATGATTTGTTGGTGCTGTGACATTTGATCTTCCCTGCTGAGAGAAAACCTGTGTAAATTCACAAGTCGTTAAGTCAATAATATAGTTAGCACATATTGAGCACTAACTGTATACCAGGCTTTCTGCTAAGCATTTTATCTGTATTAATCCTTTGAGGTAGTTTTGTTGTTATCTTCATTTTATCAAGGTAAAGTGCCTGAGGAAGCTAATAACTGGGCAGAATAAGACCAGGCTCCAGGAAGCCTGAGCCCACAGCTGTGTGTTCAACACCGCATCCTTACTCTTCCTTACATGACTCCCACAGCCTCTTCTCCTGAGCTTCAGTTTGCCCCAGGTGTCCAGCAATCCTTTCCCCATGCCCCTCAGGACCTTCTGGTCCCAGTCCTGGCTCTGTTGGCTGCATTCTCTTTATTTTTCCTGTAACTTACTCACTAAATGGTTATTTTTCTTGGCTTTGGTTTCTACTGTTAAGTTAGTATCTCAGTCAAATACAGCACATTGCAATGTTTTAAAAAGTGCCTACAAAGTGCCTACAAAGCCATCATGTCAATTTCTCTGTCCATAAAACTGGGCTAGAAGAATATCTATCTCCTGTGGGTATTATGAAGATTAAAAGGTGAAATATATTTTTAACATTCAGCACAGTGTCTGGCACAATACGAGTGCTCATTATTTTTGTCATTTGCTGACTAAAATAATCCAAAGGTATGATATTCCATTACTACATCGTGTCTGACTCTTTGTGACCCCATGGACTGCAGCAGGCCAGACTTCCCTGTCTTTCACCATCACCTGGAGTTTGCTCAAACTCATGTCCATTGAGTCAGTGATTCTATCCAACCATCTCATCCTCTATCACCCCCTTCTTCTCCTGCCCACAATCTTTCCCAGCATCAGGGTCTTTTAATCATGAGTTGGCTCTTCTTAGCAGGTGGCCAAAGTATGGGAGCTTCAGCTCCGGAGGTATATTATGCTTGTTTTGTGGAAGTGAAAAATGGAGTATAAGTGTCTAAATAATCTGGCATAAGGAAATAATACAAGTTATTAGCAGCGCTGGTAGAGCCTGTGCCTTAAGAAGTCAGCTCCTCCCTCAGCTCCCTGCAGAGGAACTTTCTGCAGATCTTTGCCCACTTCCCACATTGCTGGGTATCCCACTGCCTTTATGTTTATGGTTTGGGATCACTTTCCATTCTCAGTTAATTTGAAGATCAGAGATAATTTGTATTCCATTTCAAATGATCAAATTCTCAGGTTTATTTAAAGGTCATTCAGGGACTGTCAGACTTAGGAGTGGTAAAGCAGAGAGAGAGAGAAGGGAGATGAAGGTTCACTTCTGGTGTTCCTGGGATGGTGTGCCACTGTCAGAAAACATCAGAAGGGGGCCACAAAGAGCTTGCTGCTGCTGCTAAGTCACTTCAGTCATGTCCGACTCTGTGCGACCCCATAGATGGCAGCCCACCAGGCTCCCCCGTCCCTGGGATTCTCCAGGCAAGAACACTAGAGTGGGTTGTCATTTCCTTCTCCAATGCATGAAAGTGAAAAGTGAAAGTGAAGTCACTCAGTCATGTCTGACTCTTAGTGACCCCATGGACTGCAGCCTTCCAGGCTCCTCTGTCCATGGGATATTCCAGGCAAGAGTACTGGAGTGGGGTGCCATTGCCTTCTCCACACAAGAGCTTAAATCAGGGAAAGGTTAAGGTTGTTTCTCTGTTGTGCGATTCACTCAGATGATGGGGAAGGCCGAACACCTGAGATGGGGGAACCCCTGGGAAGTAAGATTATAACAAAGAAAGCTGGAATATACACCAGCTCCATGCAGCCATCACAGAGCTCAAGTCTTCCTAGCGTTGGCCAGCTTGGGCGAGGATCAGATTTATCCACATGGAGAGAAAGTAGACACCACATTTCAGGGTCAAGAACAAACTGTGATGGACAAAATTACAGGGGAGGAGCATCGCGGAGCTGAGTGAAACAGAGCTAACAGAGTACCAGCTTCCCTTCCCTCTAGAAGCATACTCTGGGCAAAAGCTCTGACTGAATTTCAATGATTCCTGTTCTTAGAAGGGGCTTAGGGGTGTTGCCCTAGGAGAGTCTTTGTTTTCCTTTTAAAAATAAGTAGCAACATTTCTGTGTATGGAAGGAAAAGCAATATTGCTTCATATAAGATCCTCTAAGGCTTAGGGATTTTTTTTTCAAGATGAAGAAAAGCAAATTACTTTCTTATTTACATTTACGCTGTCACTCATACACCAAGTAGTAACGTAAATGTAAGAGGAACTCAGAATAATGGAGTAAAAATCCGATGCAATGTCTGATTAAAAATGCAAATTTGAATTTGCCAGTGATCTTCTAGCTAAGCAGAGTAAACACTGGGAAAGAGAAAAGGCAGATTGAGGTTGGTTGCTGCTGCTGCTGCTAAGTCGCTTCAGTCGTGTCCAACTCTGTGCGACCCCATAGACGGCAGCCCACCAGGCTTCCCTGTCCCTGGGATTCTCCAGGCAAGAACACTGGAGTGAGGTTGGTTAGATAATTGAAATGATTGTGTGTGCTGAAGGAAGTAAGAAATGTGGAATCTGGCTCTGAAGAGTCAAGGGAGACTGAATAAGCCCTGGTGAAGGAGGGGAGAAAATCAAGCCCCCCAGAATGATGCTTAGCAGGGTTTAGATTTTATGTCCATGGACTGATTCAGCAATGCTTGGAGGAAATCCAAAGAGCAAATTCCAACTGAAAACCCACTACATGCAAAGCAGCCTACTATGCATTCCAAGGGTAATAAAGATGCTTAAAGAAGATGAGATAACCTTGCAATATAACAGCTAAACATCCAGAAATTTAAATAAGTTAGAGGACATGTGTATCTTAAAGAAAAGAAAATTATAACATGTTAAATGCAGAATAATGGTACACAAGAGCAGCACTAGGGGACTTCGAGCGAGAGGTGGGGTGGTCAGGAAAGTCTTTTGAGTAAAGGTGATGATTCTATTGAGTTGGACAGAACGGAAGGGTGGGAAGATCATGGCTGAAGGGAGAGACAATGGCTTTCATGGAATCAGAACATATGGGGGCATCAGTGGTGATAACTATCATTTGGAGCCCCACTGTGTTGTTTGTTAGTTCAATTCTGCTTGTCGCCCTCATCCTAGCCCTTCACCATCTGGGTCTGCCCACAAAGCAGGCATACTGGCTGAGGGGAGTGGCATGCTATTTGGACTGCATGACGCTGGAGGGGCTTCCCTCAAACAGTCTATGGTGAGATGGAGGGGCAGCACTGAGAAGAAGGAGGCATTTGTCCTTCCTATGGATCACATGATGAGGTGGAAGGTTGAACAAGGACACAGATATATGGTCAGGCCTGAGAACAAGGTCCAGCTGGGAAGTTCAGGAACTGGTCTGCAAACTGAAGGTGTATACTTCTACATGGGGTCTGCTGGGGACAGCTCTTTAAAAGAGATTAAAAATTCTGAACAAATTTCAAATATGTAATTTAATATTTTTCATAATATGACCCTTGTTTTAGTCCATGACTCTGACACTTTGGTGTCTAACCAAAGGTACTTTTAATATTCACTAGAACGACCAAGGAAGAAAGTATAAGTAATCAGAACTACCTTCAGAGATTCTTATTTAGTTGGATTGCAATGGCACTCAGAGAACAATATCACTTGATATCCTTCCAGCTAGGACTGGGAGCCACTACTATAGCCAAACTGGTGTTCTCTTTATCCTTTAAATATATTCTAGAGTTTTCCTTCTCTATGCTTCTTGTTCTTTTGATTTTCATTTAGTTAGCAATGAATATTAGGGACGTTCTTTTTCCATATATCTGCTGAAATCGTTATTTTAAAGATATCATTAAAAGTAATAGATGTCCAGTTCATCTTACTAGTTTGAGCCAATTCATGGGATCAAAATCCTAGATCATTCAGGACGTCTGTGTAAGGATTTGGAATTAATTTTGGCGCACTACAAGGCAATGGCACCCCACTCCAGTACTCTTGCCTGGAAAATCCCATGGACAGAGGAGCCTGGTAGGTGCAGTCCATGGGATCGCTAAGAGCCAGACACGACTGAGCGTCTTCACTTTCACTTTTCACTTTCATGCATTGCAGCAGGCAATGGCAACCCACCCCAGTATTCTTGCCTGGAGAATCCCAGAGACAGAGGAGCCTAATGGGCTGCCGTCATAGGGTCGCACAGAGTCGGACACGGCTGAAGCGATTTAGCAGCAGCAGCAACTGATGTGAGTACAGCGCTATAGGAGACCAGGAGAGGGCAGCAGAGAGCTGAGAAGATCTCTGATAGAGGCCCAAGGAAGCAAGCTGAGCAGAAGAACCCTTAGCAGGTGGAGAAGGAAATAGTTGATGCTTTATGAAAGGCAGGGTATGACAATTGTCTGTGCTTTTTAAATAAACCAAAAAGAGAGTTATTACTAAGACCAGAAATTGGAATCAAAGGATGCAATAGGGAGCCCCAGTTTTAAAGGAGGAAGAGATAAAAACAGGTTCTGAGATACTACTCACAGCCCACAAAAGTGAGCCAGTTTGTGGGGTGACAGTGGATCCATGACTGCTCATGAGAGCTAAGACCCTAGGGAGTCTAGGCTTACAGGTAAGCCCAAATCAAGAGAAATATGCTTTATCTAAGGGCTGAGAAAGTCTTAATTTAGGGAAGCGTGTGAACAGGATAGAGCAGCACATTTTAGGAAAGGGAACTGGAGAAGTCCTGACTTCTGGAAAGGGTCTAAGAGATTCCTGCAAGGTCAGGACTTTCTCCATAAGGCAAGATTGGAAGGTCATATGGGACCAAGGGGTGTTTTGCAGATTGAGGCACACAGGAAGTATCAAATGCAAGGCCAGGACCAGGGAGGATGAGCTAGAACACCTCGTCTAGAGAAGGTATCTCAAAGTAAATTCTGCAAGGTTTTGAAAATTCCACATGATTTCGTTATTGATAATTCCAGTTTGGATCTACCTTAGGCCCACACTTCCAGAATGTGGTTTAGCACCTTGCTATTTAACGTGAGGTCTGCAGCCCAGCAACACTGGCATCACGTGGAGCTTATTAGAATTTGGAATTTTGGGTCTCACCTCAGACCTACTGAATCAGAATTTGCATTTTAACAAGATCCCAGGTGATTCCTATGCATATTACTCTTATTAAAGCTTGAGAAATACCAGTCTAGCCCCCAGTCCGGGCAGGGCTGTGTGGCACCGACACCCGGAGAAAATTAATATGGGCTTCAGTAATGAGGAAGTGAGGGAGAGCAGCTGCATTTGAATGAGAGTAGGTGTATCTCTCACCAATACTGTAAACTTGGTATTTTCATTTGGCTTACTTTTCTTAAGCTCTATTAGATTGCTTATAGTTGTATGCAAAATCAACCAACCAATATCTATTTCTGAGGGCCCATAGTGGGGAAAACCATATCTATTGCAGTCTGAATGTGGGAATCAAAGTGGAAGGGGCTGTGTGAGGTGAGTGGGGTTTCTTAGAAGGTTTTTACTATGTGTAGTCCAGGACCTGCGTATCCAGAAGCTAGATGTTGGGGTTTCATTTTTCAGGCTAGCTTAAGATCAGGGACCATTAGTACTATTATAAAGGGTTGATATTAGTTTCTTATTGCTGCTGTAACAAATTATCACAAATGTAGTAACTTACAACAACACAAATCTGTTCTCTCACAGTTCTAGAAGCCCTGAATCAGTTTCACTGGGTCAAAGTCAGAGTTTAGGTGAGGCAGGTTTTTTCTAGAGCATCTAGGGGAGAATCCATTCCTTGTCTCCTCCAGCTTCCAGAAGCTGGGAAAGGGTTCATGGCCCTTTCCTCCATCTTTGAAACCAGCAATATAGCATCTTGCTTCTGGTATCACACTGTGTTATTCTTTGGTGTCAAATCTCTCCCCATTTCCCTCTTATAACTACACTTGTAAGTACATGGAGGTCCCACCTAGATAATGAAGGTAATGTCCCCATCTCATTATCCTTGGCTTAGTCACATCTGCAAAGTCACTTTTTCCCATAGAACATTCACCAGTTTCGGGGATCATGATTTAGATATTCTTTGGGACCATTATTCAGCTACCTCAATGTTTAAATCAGAGTGTTAATTAATTAACAAAAAACATAAAATATGCTTTTCCATTGATTAGAGCAACCTGTTGTTACCCTGTTTCTTCTTGGAGAAGGAAATGGCAATCCACTCCAGGATTCTTGCTTGGAAAATCCCATGGACAGAGGAGCCTTGTGGGCTACAGTCTATGGGGTTGCAAAGAGTCTGACATGACTGAGCATGCATGCACCCTGTTTCTTGGTACTGGGCATTGGAAAATACTGAATGAGTGCCCAAGGAAGTGGCTATTCAGAGAGAGCCTTGAGGAAGCACCACAACCCACAGCAATACCTCATGACGTCATCGCTCGTGAGCCAGCCTTCCCTCCCCTGCTCTGGCCTTGTTCACTGTTACAATTTGCTCTCACTCTCCCGTATTCTGCACTGCTCCCCTCCTTTAGTTGGCAGATTCTTTCCCTGGATGTACAGTATTACAGATGAAGCTCCAGGTCTGGGGGTTCATGAACTATTTAAGTGTACCCTCCTTGCTGTTCCAGGAAAGAGCAGCTGGGATGAAAAACCAGGTCATTCAGGTGGAATGCTGCTGGCATAACCTGAAAAGATTTTGGAGCCTGAACACAATTTAAAAATCATCTAGTCCAACCCCTCATTAGCTGATGGGGAAAATGGTTTCAGAGAGATAGCTGCATGTCCAGACCACACTTTGCTTCATAAAGCAGCTGCTATGTAGAAGAGTTCCAAAGAGAAATAGAATGAATAGACGTGAAAGAAATAAAGTATGGTGACCATGGGTTTAACTGGCAGCAGGCCCCAACATCTGCACCAGAAACCAGGTTCTGGGAATTTCTGAGTTCAGTCTCTAACACTCTATATGGGCAAGTCAGAAAATCTGGTGCTATTACCCCATCACTGATAAAATAGACATAGTACTATTCATTTTCCAGTATATATCAGAAAAATAAAATCTAGTTCTCTTTTTTACGCTAGAAAATACATGTGTTTACCTCCCCAGAGGCAGGATTTCTTACGGTAGGTAGCAACCTGTTGCCAGCTCAACCCTCTGGGAAGCAGCAGGGTAGCAATAAGCCAGTCCCCTCCACTCCCATGGGCATCCTGCAGGGGCATACGCTGGATGTGATGGATGTAATTGTCACAGCAACATGGATCAGGGTGGAGCAAGCGCTTCTTCCCTCACACAGAACACCAGTGTGCCTGAGCTTGAAGGAGAACTGAACTGCCTGTTCCCAAGAGGTTTGGAGCTGAGCAAATGAGGCCACTGATTCTCTCCATAGGCACCCATACATATCTCTTACCTTATGTCTACCAGCCCAGTGTTTGTTATAATATGTCAAACACCCTCAAATTCTTTTCTGTAGCTCTCAGAATAATATGCTTGGGTACAATATGATCATGGGTGGCAAAAAGCTGTGAAATTCTGAATCATCTTTCTCGTGTTAATTAAAGTCATAAACCAGTGATCTTAGGATTAAATAAGGAATATACATATATTTCAAAATACTTCAGCTAGAAATGGACTCCTTAGATTTTATTTTTCCTAGGAACTCAAAGGAGTTTAAAATCTTTTCACAGGAACAACAAAGACATCTAGGCAACCTAACAAAATCCACAACCAAATATGAAAATGTAAGTTTTGTAACCCTTGTCTGGGGGGTTGGCAATGCAAGATTTCCACTTCCTTTTAGGGAACACTGTTGGCTACCTAGCCTGTTCTCCATTATGATCGGAAGGCCTACTCTCAATAGTTACAAAACTGGCTAAAAGGTCTCATCAGCAAAAAGGTAAAAAATGATGACTTGATGGCTCAGGAGGTCTGCAGACTTTGGCTTATCTTCTCAGAGGTGCTGGGACAGGATGGCTGCCAGTAGTCTCTTTATCCTCACATGATTGCCCTGCATACGATCCCTCCAAGGTCACCTGCTCACCATCCCACCCCATACATGACTTGTCCCAACTTATATCTGCCCCACTGCCAAATGATCAAGACCCCCAAGGGGTGGGTAACTCAGACCTATTCTCCCCTCAGTCTATCATCTTGTTCTTAACTTTGCCTGACTCCCCTCAGGCCTTCTTCTTTCATTCTAACTACATGTTTTATAGGTCAAGCAGACTAAAGTTTGCTAGTTGACTGTGTTTTACCCTTCTTGCAATAAGAATCCCAATTCTAATGGAGGTCATGTGGATTTCTCTAATTAAGGGAAGGATCAAAAACAAGAAAGCACAGGAAAGGAAGGCTCAAGTTATTATCAATCTGCATAAAGCCCAAGAAAAAAGAAATGAAAGGCCAGATACCAAAATACTAACAGTAGTTTTGCTGATTATTGTTTTTTTTTCTATTCTTCAAATTTATTTTTATCACAATGAATCAGAAAGAAAATGATACATGTTGTCAGTCAAAATAATTGTGCTTTTCTTTGTAACTGTAAGGAAGAGTATAGAGAGGCAAAGCACAGGTCACTGCAATGGGCTAGAATCAAGTTAGGTAAGTAAAGGAAAGACATTGCTCATAGGACTTTTTGAACTAAGCATAAAATAGACTAAATTTGACTTGGTAAATAAGATGCCCCAAGGTCAACCCTACTTAGGGTTACTTTATATTGCTTCACATAGTCATGGCTAAATGGGCCCTCCATCCCCCTCCAGACTAATTACATTTGATTAAAGGGATTTCTTCAAAGCTCTTCTTTCACAGTGAATTAGAAAAGCCTGTTAGCCTTCACTGACAGATCGGGGATGAGGGTCACCCATGAACTGCTTAGATGGTGCTTCATTATGCCTCTGGGATATCAGTTCTGTGGGGACCCTAGAACCCTGACTCCATGAATCAAAGTGGGGGTGGTAACTACAATATTATGTTGCTGTTTCTGTGCTGTTGTCTGGTATATGTGACGTAGTCACTATTTTATCTCATTCCAAATTGGCATATTCTCTGCTTCTCCAGTATTTCTCTACATTTCTTAAAGGTATCTTGCTAGTAGCTGTTTGCTCAACCTGAGGCCATTATCTCCCCAGTGTTTTGTGCCAGAGGGTTTTATTTTATAGATTTTTGTGCCTACAAATGTGATGGCAGGAGAGGGTAAGAATGGTTGAAAAGCAAATGGATTCAACTATTCAAAATGTCAAGTTCAGTTCAGTTGCTCAGTCGTGTCCATCTCTTTGCAACCCCATGGACTGCAGCATGCCAGGCCTCCCTGTCCATCACCAACTCCCAGAATTTACTCAAATTCATGTTCATTGAGTCAGTGATGTATCCAGCCATCTCATCCTCTGTTGTCCCCTTCTCCTCCTGCCCCCAATCCCTCCAAGCATCAGAGTCTTTTCAACTTAGTCAGTTCTTCGCATCAGGGGGCCAAAGTATTGGAGCTTCTGCTTCAACATCAGTCCTTCCAATGAATATTCAGGACTAATTTTCTTTAGGATGGACTACCTGGATCTCCTTGCTGTTCAATGGACTTTCAAGAGTCTTCTACATCACCACTGTTCAAAACCATCAATTCTTTGGCACTCAGCCTTCTTTATAGTCCAACTCTCACATCCATACGTGACTATTGGAAAAACCATAGCTTTGACTAGACAGACCTTTGTTGGCAAAGTAATGTCTCTGCTTTTTAATATGCTGTCTAGGTTGGTGATAACTTTTCTTCCAAGGAGCAAGCATCCTTTAATCTCATGGCTACAGTCACCTTCTTCAGTGATTTTGGAGCCCCCTCCCCAAATAAAATCTGTCACTGTTTCCATTGTTTCCCCATCTATTTGTCATGAAGTGATGGGACCAGATGCCATGATCTTCATTTTCTGAATGTTGAATTTTAAGCCATCTTTTCCACTCTCCTCTTTCACTTTCATCAAGAGGCTCTTTAGTTCTTCTTCACTTTCTGCCATAAGGGTGGTGTCATCTGCATATCTGAGGTTTATTTATATTTCTCCCAGCAATCTTGATTCCAGCTTGTGCTTCATCCAGACCAGAATTTCTCATGATGTACTATGCCTATAAGTTAAATAAGGAGGATGACAATATACAGCCTTGATATACTCCTTTCCCAGTTTGGAACCAGTCTGTTGTTCCATGTCCAATTCTACTGTTGCTTCTTGACCTGCATACAGATTTCTCAGGAGGCAGGTCAAGTGGTCTCGTATTCCCACCTCTTTAAGAATTTTCCACAGTTTGTTGTGATCCACACAGTCAAAGACTTTGGCATAGTCAAAAAGAGGAAGAAATAGATCTCAAGTGCAGTCTGTGGCTGACTAATCAGAATTTGTTTTTGAACAATATTGCACACATAAGTATTCTAAATGGAATGGTGTTGGTTTTTGGGAATAGTAATACCTATCTATCTATTACATCATGTAAGATCTAGATGCAACAGTTAGAACTTTGTGTATCAACTTACATATCAGTTAAGTTAGAACCTTAAATATCCACAACCACAGAGATACAGATGATACCTTGATACCACTCTAGTGGCAAAAAGCAAAGAGGAACAAAAGAGGCTCTTGTTGAGGGTGAAAGAGAAGAGTGAGAGAATTGGCTTAAAACATAACATTAAAAAAAAACTAAGATCGTGGCATCTGATCCCATCACTTCATGGCAAATAGAAGAGGAAAAAGTGGAAGTAATGACAAATTTTCTTTTTGGGGACTCTAAATTCACTGAGGACAGTGACTGCAGCCATGAAATTAAAACACACTTGCTCCTTGGAGGAAAGCAGCGACAAATCTAGACAACATAATAAAAGGCAGAGGCATCACTTTGCTGATAAATACGGTTTGTCAAAGCTATGGTTTTTCCAGGAGTCATGTATGGATGTGAGAGTTGAACCATGAAGGCCAAGTGCCAAAGAATTGATGCTTTCAGATTGGGGTGATGGAGGAGATTCCTGAGGGTCCCTTGGACCGCAAGGAGGTCAAACCAGTCAATCCTAAAGGAAATCAGTCCTGAATATTCATTGGAAGGACTGATGCTGAAGCCCCAATACTTTGGCCACCTGATGTAAAAAGCCAACACATTGGAAAAGACCCTGATGCTGGGAAAGGTTGAAGGCAAAAGGAGAATGGGGTGTCAGACGATAAGCTGGTTAGATCTCATCATCGAGTCAATGGAATGAATTTGAGCAAACTCTGAGAGATAGTAAAGGACAGGGAAACCTGGCATGCTGCAGTCCATGGGGCTGCAAAGAGTCAGACACAACATAGTGACTGAACAACAACACAAAAAATCTATTACATGCAAATATATTTCAAAAATAAATACATTTCAAAAGTAAGCAAAAGTTTCAATCCAGCAGACTTCAAAATAAAAATGGTCACTTTTCTGGTTTGTAGATATCAATCCAGATTTAGCCTTCTCTCTCCCTTAGTTCTCTCACTCGAGCTATGACTGACATGCAGCTCAAGAAAAAAGAATGGGGAAGAGGGTGAGGGGAAGAGAAACCAAGTTTCCCATCAGTAAAGCTCATGGAAAGAGAGTTTCAACTGATGAATGCCAAAGGAAAATAGGCTATAGGAAANTGGTTTCAGTGTGTCTGCCCTCTGATTCCCTCTTGCAACACCTACCAGCTTACTTGGGTTTCTCTTACCTTGGGCGTGGAGTATCTCTTCACGGCTGCTCCAGCAAAGCACAGCCCCTGCTCCTTACCTTGGACAAGGGGTATCTCCTTACCACCGCTGTTCCTGACCTTCAACGTAGGACAGCTCCTCTAGGCCCTCCTGTGCCTGCCCAGCCACCACTCCTCCTCCTCCCAGCCGCCGGCCCTGGCCTCGGGCGGGGGTGGCTCCTCTCAGCTGCCCCCCCTGGCCTCAGGGGCGAGGTGGCTTCTCCCAGCCGCCCCAGACCTCAGACGCGGGGTGTCTCCTCCCTGCCGCCACTGGCCTCGGACATGGGGTAGCTCCTCCCGGCCGCCGTCCTGACCTCGGAAGCGGGGTGTCTCCTCCCGGCTGCCACCCCTGACAAACCCACAACAAACATGATACTCAGTAGTGAAAAGCTGAAAGCCTCACACTACGACAAGGATGCCCACTCTCACCACATCTACTCAGCATAGTATTGGAAGTCCTAGCCACAGCAGTCAAACAAGAAAAACAAAAGGTATCCAAATTGTAAGGAAGAGGGAAAAGTGTCACTATATGCAGATGGCCTGATACTATATATAGAAAACCCTAGTGCTTAGTCACTCGGTTGTGTCCAACTCTGCAACCCCATGGACTGTAGCCTGCCAGACACCTCTGTATGGGATTCTCTAGGCAAGAATACTGGAGTGGGTTGACATGACCTCCTACAAGGGATCTTCCCAACCCAGGGAACAAACACAGGTCTCCCACATTGCAAGCAGTTTCTTTACCGTCTGAGTCACCCGGGAAGCCCCTAGAAAACCCTAAGGACTCCACAAAAAAACTACTAGGACTAAGAAATGAATTCAGCAAAGTAGCAGGATACAAGATTAACATTCAGAAATCAATTGCATTTCTTTACACTAACAATGAAATATCAGAAAAGGAATGCAAAAACAAACCAAAAAAAGTCCCTCTTAAAATGCACCAAAAGAAAAACCCCAAAAACCTAACCGAGGAAGTGAAAGACATATCCTGAGAACTGTAAAACATTAATAAAGGAAATTAAAGAGGATTCAAAGAAATGTAAAGATATCTCATACTCTTGGATTGGAAGAATTAATATGGCTAAAATGGCAATACTACCGAAAACAATCTAGAGATTTCATGCAATCCCTATCAAATTACACATGACATTTTTTACTGAACTAGAACAAATAATCCAAAAATTTATGTAGATGTATACTGAGTCATACCCCACTCTTTGCAGCCCTGTGGACTGTAGCCCACCAGGATCCCCTGTCCATGGGATTCTCCAAAAACGTATAGATCCATGAAAGACCAGAATTGCCAAAGCAATCCTGAGGGGAAAAAAAAACAAAACAAAAAAGCTAAAGCAAAGCAGGAGGTATAACCCTCCCAGACTTTAGAGCATACTACAAAGCTACAGTAATCAAAACTGTGATACTGGTACAGAAACATACATATGGATCAATGGAACAGAATAGAAAAGCCAGAAACAAATCCACACACCTATGATCAATGACTCTTCAGCAAAGGAGGTAAAAATATAAAGTGGGAAAATGACAGTCTCTTCAGCAAGTGGTACTGGGAAAGTTGGACAGCTACATGTAAATCAATGAAGTTAGAACACATCCTCACACCATACACAAAAATAAATTCAAAACTTAAAAACAAGTATAAGATATGACACCTCAAAACTCCTAGGAGAAAGCATAGGCAAAACATTTTCTGACATAAGTCCAATCAGTGTTTTCTTAGGTCAGCTTCCCAAGGCAATAGGAAAAAAAAATACAAAAATAAACAAATGGGACCTAATCAAACTTACAAGTGTTTGCACAGCAAAGGAAATCATTAAAAAAGAAGAAAAAAAAAAAAGACAACCTGCAGAAAGGGAGAAAATAATCACAAATGATGTGACAGATAAGGACTTAATCCTCAAAATATGCAAACAGCTCATACAGCTCAACAACAACAAGACAAAAACCCAATCAAAAAATGGGCTGAAGACCTTAACAGACATTTCTCCAAAGGTGATATGCAGATGGACCTTAGGCAGGTGAAAAGATGCTCAACATTACTAAGTATTAGAGAAATGCAAATCAAAAGTAAAACGAAGTACCACCTCACACCAGTAAGAATGGCCATCATTAAAAATAACAAATAATGGAGAGGGTATGGAGAAAATGGAACCATCCTACACTGTTGGTGGGAATGCAAGTTGGTGCAGCCACTATAGAAAACAGTACGGAGGTTCCTCAGAAAACTAAAAATAGAACTACTATATGACTCAGAAATCCTACTCCTGGGCATATATTCAGAGAAAACTAATTTAAAAAGATACATGCACCCCTATGTTCATAGCAGCACTATTCACAATAGCCAAAACATGGAGACAACCTAAATGTCCATCAGCAGATGAATGGATAAAGAAGTGGTATGTATGTACAATGGAATACTACTTCAGCCATTAAAAAAAAAAAAGATAATGCCATTTGCAGCAACATAGATGTGACCAGAGATTATCATACTAAGTAAGTCAGAGAAAGACAAATACCGTATGAAACACGTATATGTGGAATCTAAAATATGGCACAAATGAACCTATCTACAAGACAGAAACAGACTCACAGACATAGAGATCAGGCCTGTGCTTGCCAAGGGGGAGGGGTGGAGGGAGAGATGGACTGGGAGTTTGGAACTGGTAGATGAAAACTCTTATGTTTAGAATGGAAAAACATGTTCCTATTGTATAGCATAGAGAACTATACCCAGCCTCCTAGGATAAACCATAATGGAAAAGAATATTTTTTAAAAAGTGTACATATGTGTTTAACTCAGTTTGTTGTACAGCACAGATTGGCACAATGTTTTAAATAAACTTTAATTCAATTTTTAAAAGAATTACTAAAACAAAAAAGGCTGAAGGGATATAAAAACAAGACCTACAATAGACTTCATATCCAAAGACACGTACAGGCTGAAAGTGAGAAATAGAAAAAGGTATCCATGCTAATGGAAATCAAAAGAAAGCCAGGGTCATAATACTTACATCAGATAAAATAGACTTAAAATAGTTAAAACAGAGACTGCTACAACAGACAAAAAAAAAAAGGACATTACATAATGATCAAAGGATCAATCTAAGAAGATACAGCAATTATAATATACATGCACCCAACATAGGAGCACCTAAATACATAAAAGCAAATATTAACAGACATAAATTGAGACATCAACAGTAATATAATACTACTAGAGGACTTGAACACCCCACTTACATCAATGGGCAGATCATTCAGACAGAAAATTAACAAGGAAACACTAGTCTGAAGTGACACATTGCACCAGATGGAGCTAGAAAGCAAAGAACAAACAAAACCCATTAGTAGAAGGAAATAAATGATAAAGATCAGGACAGCAATAAATGAAATATAAAAAATAGAAAAGATCAACAAAACTAAGAGCAGTTTCTTTGAAAAGATAAAATTGATAAAACTTTAGCCAGTCTCATCATGAAAAAGAGAAGGTCCAAATCAGTAATTTCAGAAATGAAAAAGAAGTTACATCCAACACCACGGAAATACAAAGGCTCAAAAGAGACTCCCAAGGGCAACTATATGCAAATAAAATCGACAGCCTAGAGAAATTCCTAATATGTACTATTTTCCAAGTCTGAACCAGGAAAACATACAAAATACAGACTAATTATCAGTGATGAAATTGAATCAGTAACAAAGAAAAGAAAAAGAAAAAAAACTGCCAGTAAACAGAAGTCCAAGACCAAATGGCTTTCACAGGTGAATTGTACCCAACATTTAGAGAATAATTAATACCTATCTTTCTTAAATTATTCAAAAAAAATTGCAGCAGCAGGAACACTTTCAAACTCATTCTATGGTGCCACCATCACCCTGATAACAAAACCAGACAAAAAAGAAAATTTCAGGCCAATATCACTGATGCAAAAATGTAGATGCAAAAGTCCTCAACAAAATATTAGGAAACCAAATCCAAAGATACATCAAAGATAATATACCATGATCATATGGAATTTATCCAGAGATGCAAGGGCTTTTCATTATCTGCTAAGCAATCAGTGTGATACACATTAACAAACTGAAGAATAAAAATCATATGCAGAAAACACTTCTGACAAAATTCAACTTCCATTCATCATTAAAAACTCTCCAGAAAGTGGGAATAGTCTCAACATAATAAAGGGCATATATGACAAACCTACAGCTAACATCATTCTCAACAGTGAAAAAAGTTGAAAGCATTCCACTCTCACTACTTTTATTCAACATATTGAATAAATCTAGCCAGAACAGAGGAGATACAATGAAGTTGGATTTAGTGATCAAACTGATGGAAAAGTGTATAGAAGATTTAATAGGAGAGCTAGTTGGCAGTTTTACCAGTTAGGAATTCAACAGTCGACCTCAGGATGAAAAGGGAGAAGAAATAACACCATTTTGCTTTCCCTGAGGTAAACTATTCGACTTTAAGAACAGTTCTAATTCAGAACAGCTAAATCAACCCAAACACCATTTTCTAATGTTCATTTAGTTAATGGATTTGTCTAAAAAGACCCTTTATCTTTGGGAACAGACTTTACCAACATAGCATTTTCTTTTTAGGAGCCTCTTTTGTAAAATTAGAAATGAACTCAATGAATGTTGCATATATTTTACTGCCACAACATTTAAAATATGTTTTTCCTCCAGGAAATTTTCAAACTGATCTCTTTCTTCCCAGGTACCTCCAGACCATCAGTTACTCGATGTAAACCTGGAGCCAACTGCCCCAGTTCACACAGTAGCATCAGCAGACAACTGTCCCCACTCTCTGTCACAGAAGATTCCTCTGCTCCTATTCTTGAACTTCAGAGTCGAGGATCCTCTGGAGTTTGTGGACACAGAGCTGAGAGGCAAAACAGATCAGGTATGTGAGTGACCTCCTCTTAAACAACAGTACATGTGGTAAGCTTCTATCCAGCAATGAAAGATCTCACCATTGGCACAGAATGTAAAGATGTGACACTGACCTTAGGATTACATGTGAGCAAAGTTTATCAAGTGGGAGGAGAAGGAAGAAGAGAAATGTATGGACACAATCCATTAACGATGGACAGTGTACAGTGTAGCAGAGAAATAATACCCAAACCTCTAGTTGGAGGGCTTAACACATGGGTAAACAATGACTTCTAATGACGTTTATAAGGAAACTATTTTTCTTATCTTCAAGATGGCAAAAGCCAGCACCTTTTATCTCAGTCCTGGGATTTAGTAATAGCAAGCTGTACCCATTCTGAGAAGAATAAAAGCACCAGTAAAATCACAGACTCTGCTCTTTATTAGGACTGCCAGTCCTTGGAGCCCTTCTAGTTTTCCCGATTTTATACGTCCTTCAGGACACTTCAGTTGCCTCCCTGATCAGCATTTACTATTAAATCAAGACCTTTAACCTTTCCTCACATCTGCCTGATCACTTACCAACCCCTGGAATACTCGGGTTACTGGAATCACTAGATAAATCTCTCAACTATATCCGTGGGTTTCCCAGCGAATGTATCATTTTAAAACGTAGCTGGAACATGCATGGGACTTCCCTAGTGGTTCAGACGGTAAAGAACCTGCCTGCAATGCAGGAGTATGCATAAAATCCTTAAAGGATGAAGAAGGACAGAAGAGACAGCTAAATAGAGACAGAACTCTGGAAAACTCTAAAATGATCAGAAAAGGACAAGGAACAGGACTCAGCAAAATAAAATGAAAAGGAGAGGTTAGTGATATAGGAGGTTATTATTTCCTCTAAAGTAGTGAAAAAGTATCCATTGAACTTTAAAAACAGGAGATTATTTATTATCTAGCAAGAGGAATTTCAACAGTCATGGGGCACAAGCCAAAATGTAGCGGTTGAGGAAGAATGGGTGGGAAAGAAGCAAAGATAGTTAAGTACAGTATACAGACAGACCTCAGAGATACTGTGGGTTTGTTTCTAGACTCTTGCAGTAAAACAAACATCGCAATAAAACAAGTCACATGAAAAAAATAAATGCAGCTGGGTCACTAGGCTGCTGCCCAATACTGTTACATTTTGGTGATGGGCATCATACTGCCTTCCCCAGAGATAATCTCAAGCTTCGAGTCCATATTCACTTCCTCTCATCGTATGACCACACTTTTACCTTCCTGAAAAGACAAACAATTGTGTGCTAACAGATACTTTCCTCCCTGCTTCAAAGTGTCTCTGTTCTCTTGCTTGCTAATTTGCTAATTATCATCATTGCAGGGGCTTCCCTGGTGGCTCAGATGGTAAAGAATCCACCTGCAATGCGGGAAACCTGGGTTCAGTCCCTGGGTTGGGAAGATCCCCTGGAGAAGGGAACGGCTACCCACTCCAGTATCGTTGCCTGGAGAATTACATGGACAGAGGGAGCCGTCAGGCTACAGTCCACAGGGTCGCAAAAAGTCAGACTTGACTGAGAGACTTTCACTGTCATCATTGCAGGGACCACTTTTGACTTCTGTGTTTGCTACCATTCTGATGCTGACTCCTCCTACATCCATGATTACCTCCTCTCCATGTCTTCCACTTACATTTTCAATCTCCCCTTCTCCATTTATTCCTTCAGCTTGGCCAACAGTATATTAAAAGCTCTTGCATCCTTAAAGTCAATAGTGACACCAGCAAGAACAACAAAATAACTCTATCCAAAACAAGTGGGTAGTGGAAACAAATTGAAAAACAAAAACCCCATAACTTTGAGAACACTAGCTTTAAAAAAATAAGCAGAAGAGAAATAATTCAGGGGACCCAGGTAAATGAAAGCATAGAGGAGGTGTGAAAGCCTCTTCTAGGATCCTACTTATTTGATTAGAAGTTTTTATGAGAAAAGATTTTTTTCCCCAAAATGACAATGTTTTAAAATGGAATCTCAGCAACTATGGACCCAAAGGCCAAAACTCTTTTGTAAAAAGTGAAGAAAATGACATTGTAAATCTTCAGAAAGTTTTAATTGGCTTTAATCAGTTGTAGTAATATTCTTATTATCCGTTATCTGCAGAACAGAATGTTGCAGTTAATTAATATGGTTAATAAATTTGCCCTATCGCTCATATACTAATTACAAATCTCAAGGACTGTACCATTGAAGACCACATGTGGCATAATTTACTCTCTCTGCAACGATTCGGAAGACACTTGGGGATATTCCTAGACACCAAAAAGAAAAAGAGAAGAATCTAAAGAGCAGCTCGCCATGCTCTCATGAATGTTATGGTACTTAACCTCAAAATGAATCCCATGAGCTAAGTATTACTGGTGTTTGACAGAGACACTAAGACAAGAATTACATATATACTCAGGGCCTTCTGGTGGCTAGGACTTTGACTCATGCTTCCAAATTCCAGTGGCCTCTACCATCAATCTGTGTGACTCTAATGAAGGTTCATAGAGACAGATGGAATTACTGGTAAATCAATTTTAATGATGTATGCAAAACAATAAATCTAAGCAGGACTATAGAAAATCACATTTAAATGATCAGAAAAATAAAAGAACCCTGGAGAGTCAATCTTTCTATGGTATGTACAGATAGTAAAAGTAAAGAATTGTCAACAATTCAATCTAGTTCGCAGAAGAATGAGCCAATACTATGGGAAGGTTCAGGTGACTATTGGTGTCATCAAAAGTGCTCTATATGCTCTGACAGTGGTACAGATGTCATCTTGAAAGGTGACAGTAAAGGCAGATGTCAGAGGGATACAAATAATCTTTGTAGAATCATTCCTTCTTTATGAACTAGGCCCCCTAGAATAGTGTGGTCTAAAGTGTAGTATACCTTTCTCTTCTATTAAACCTCATGCAAGCCTGCCATTCCTGCCAGGAAACTTTTCTCTAAACCATTTCTGAAGCTTCCAGTGCTTAAATGGGGAGCTCAAACCTGACACCTAGACAGAATGAATATTCAGAATAAAAAGTTTAGACCCTGGAATCATACTGACTTGGGCTCAACCTTGAACAACCTTTAATACAAGTCTCAGTTTTTGCATCTGTAAAATGGGACTGGTAATACCCACTTAATTGGGTAGGCCTGTGTTCCCTTCCCGCCTTCCAACACAAGAGCTCTCGTTCTGCCCTCTTATTCATTTTCGTTTTTTCCCCTCTACTCTCTGTATAAACCACATGGACATAGCGAATTTGAAGAATGTTATCGGGCATAGTCTATACACAGCCAGGGATGCTGGTGAGCGTGCTTTCAGTCTCATCTCAGTGTTACTGCACCACAGAAGTTTCTCCTGGTCACGGCACACCTCATCTTAACAAGTGCTTCTTGTCTGCCTCCACGTGGCCTTGTATCGCTGTACTTGGCCCTTCTCCCACTGTTTTAGATGTGTTTCCTGACCTTCTTCTAGATTATGAGCTCAAGTCTTTCAGTTTTGAACCCCTGGGACCTATTTAACTAGCTCCTGGTAGTCTCCACAGGACTTTGTTGAATAAATAAATAAAAGAATACCAGTTTTCATCTTCCAGAGACTAGGCTCTGAGAATTCTGTTTATAAGACTTGGAAGTCATGTAGTAATTGCCTGTTCATCCTGCTTGATTTATACTCTCCAATGAAAAATTCGCTTTCAAGGCTTGCTATCTGCTTTCCCCAAATAAATAGCTGGATGAAAGCCTTTGCACAGCGGAGCAGTCACACCTGGGTCATTAAGCAGTGGAAACATTCAGCAGAGAGCCGGCAGGTTCTGAAGAGGAATGTGAGAAACTAATCCACTATCACTCCCAGTCTGTGGGCTGTACCACTTGCGTAAGCCCAGGATAAACCTTATGCTTAGAGGAGGTTCCTGGAAACACCATGGAATCTTACAGACAATTCTGTCTACCTTTCCCCACATTCTACCATCTGGGGACTCAGGATGACCAGTGCTCTCATTTAACGTCCTGATAGGTATATAAATTCATTGTGTTGAACTTGTTTTCACTCTTAGGGAGAAGACCTTTATGACTGTCACTTTTGGAGAACTTCAGCTATTTCGATGTGAAAAAAAAAAAAAGCTACTAAATTTTCTTAGTAAATGTAAAAATACAAAGCAGAACTCACTGTGCTCCCAGAAATATATTAAATACAATTTGTTCTGAGGTAGGAGGTGACTTTGTGCAGTCCAGACTTGCTGTTTGGGGGCACATCCTTTTCAATTTATTAGTAATCTCTGCTGCAGTTAAAAAAAAACTCAGTGGGAAATAACAATAAATATTTATTTCTCATTCACTTTTTATGTTGGCGAATACAGGGTTCTGACTAGGTCCTGCTCATTCTCCATAGCTGGTCACATAGACCAGCTTCTATTTGAGATTTTCCATTCTAGTGGCAGAAAGGAAGAGCTAGAGAGGTAGCGGGACCGTGTGAAGCTTTAAGCTTCTGCTGAGAGGTGGCACACCACACCACAGATGGTGAACATACCATCTGTTCACGTTTGATTAGACACATCATGTGGCCAAGGCCAAAGCCTTTGAAACTGAAATGCTCTCACAAGGAGGTGGGTAGGGTTCCCCTGAGAACAGAGAGCATCCACCAAGTTCATCCACCAAGCATCATCATGGCCTGGATAAGGGTCCCAGATACACAGTATACCTTATAGAGCAGAGATTCCAGACAGAAAATGAACCAGTGTTATTTGTCTCTTCAAATGATAGTAGGAAAAACAAAACACTGGTGATTCCATCTGTCTCTTTGATTTCTGTTTTATAACTTGATTTCCACACATTTGTATTCCTTTCCTGTTTGCAGGGGATGATGGAGCACAAACTCATCCTGAGAACAGCGGCCAAGAAAACAGAATCAAGGCTCGCTGCCTATCCTGCACGTCCATGGTTCTGAAGGCTGTCTGGGGACTTTTGATCATCTTGTCAGTGTCATCATCTTGGGTTGGAACCACACAGATTGTAAAAATTACTTATAAGAACTTCTACTGTCCATTTTTCATGACTTGGTTTTCAACAAACTGGAACATTATGTTTTTCCCAGTCTATTATTCTGGTCATCTGGCCACTGCTCAAGAAAAACAATCTCCAATGAAAAAATTCAGGTAGGTTTCACGTTAAATGGCCAATAGGAGATGGTCTGAAATAATTTCATGCAAATATGCATATTTCATCTCTTTAAAAGATGAGTTGAGGAGTGTGGAGAGGCAGGCTCTAAGGTCAGTAATGAACATATGAACATGAAGAAACAGAATCAGCTCCCTCCTCCCTCCAAAATTATTGTCTACAACATGCCAGGCACTGTGCTAGTGCTTTTGCAGATCTTATCTAATTATCATTGGTGGTAACAGCTACCTTTTAAGGTGGTGTTAATTATCCCTATTTTAGCACAAGAATAACAGGTTTGGAGAGATTCAGTGACTTGTCCAAGGTCACACATTTATAAATAATGTAACCCAGATTTTAATCCAGCTCAATCTCTCTCTCATCATGTTTTCAAAGAACAACCCAGGGTCTCAAGCCCAGAAAGAAAAAAAAAGACTGTATTAATAAGATTCTTACAAAAACACTTGCTCAGTATTCTGGACACAGTGGTGTTATAGCAGATAAAATGACTTGGTCTCATGCAAATGGAAGTCTGGCCTTGGGATGGTTTAAAAGAAGCTGTTCTTTGCTGGCTAGGAACAGAGAGCCTTGTCTGTTGGTTTGCTGGCCATGAACTTGACAGTGCCATGGTTCTATTGATCGCTCTGAGTTAGACCTGGCTTATGCAGCTCCATCTTGGAGAGACTGGAAAGTTGGCAGAGTCATGTCATCCAGTCCTGCGCAGCACTGAGGAAAGGCAAAAGTAGCATTTGGGTTAAAGGTCCTTTGCTAACAGCTTCTTGAAAAGAAAAACCAGAATCAAGGAACAACTTTCAGGACAGTCACTCTGCTCACCAAAAGAAAACAGTGGTCTTGACCTCAGCAGATGGCAATGGGAGAGTGACAGCTTTTTGCTTATTCCTTCTCAGCAGAATGGCACTAAATTTGTCTTGCAGAAGCCCAAATAACCTTTCTACCTTGCCCTTTTACCTTATGATAAAAAGATGATCATTGGTGCATTGTTAGACTGTCCTTAAAAACGTAAGACATTCTGAAGGCTTTATCTTCAACTTCCAGTTTCTATCACCAGCTTGGAATTGCCCAGGAATACTGAAGTCGCACTGTGAGCTGACTTTCTCTGTTTTCTATGAACATTCTGCTATCATTAAAACAACAAAAACCAGTTCAAAAAGAAGTGTTTTCTGGTTTGGAGGAAAGAAAAAAGCCTTATATCTGTTAAGGATTGCTAAGACTAATTTCTTCCCATCAAAACAGACATGATCCTGGGGCATAAGATCTTTTTAGATAACAATACTTAATACGTGATTGCAGGGGACATAACTATCAGAATAAAGTTCTCCCTGATTGCAGATACCTCCATTTACTTACAGTGTATGTGTTCTACTCAAAGGTTCCTATGGTTTAGACACATATGCTGATTAAAAACAGCAAAAGATTAGTATGGGAAGTAATGCCTCAGAATACCTCAAAGCAAGCCAGGTCAGTTTTACTTAAGAGAACATATTTACAAGAGGCTCCTGCTGATAGAAGTGTTGTTTGGGGAATGAGTTTCTCTCACACTGAACGAACTCTGAATGTAGTGAAATCTGTGACTTGACGGGACACCTCCACCTGTTAGTCCTAGCGTGAAGTTGACCATTTCTGAAACTGAATCAAAGAGCTTTTATTTTCAAGCAGAAAACATTGTCTTTGAAGGGAATATTCTCCAGTGGCCCCCTCCATATTAAAGGTAAACACTGCCAGGAAATTCTGAGATCCTTGATCTTTATTCCCTGTGGACTCATTAACACCATCTGCCAAGAAGTCACCCCATGAAGCTCTCACAGCAGAACAAGGGGAGAATAGTTAGTGTCTAAGACTGGAAACTGGATGTATCCCGTAGCATCAAACCCTCTCTTTTCTCCTTTTCTCTTGAATGGTATGAAAGCATTTCGAGTTTTTTCCGTATCACTAACATCAAAAGAATTTTCAACAAAGTATCAAAATTGGATGGTAAGAATTGTTCATTTGGAAGTAGTTTTTGATATTTCAATCATGCAATTTATATAGAGTTAAGAGAATTCAATTGCCTCAGGTGAATTTGAAATTTAAGGAAAAAATTATATCCAGTTTTGATGGTATATCAAAAGAATATCAAAGGGTCATTTCTTAAGGGAAAAAAAATCTCTAGAAAGCCTGAAACTAGAGCCAAAGATACGCCTGCCATATGTCAGGAAGCTAGGAAATGTGCTTAAGATGCCATCCAACATACAGAAAGGGTTCCGTAACTAGTAGCTGCTGGAACAGTGATGAGCATGATTATATTGTCAGTACCCCCAACTTCTAAGCTTCTTTCCAAATTTTGCCTCCTGTCAATGCTTCTTGTCTAGAAATTCTGATCTCATCATCCCAGGGAGAGACAGGCTATCGTTATCTGTTTCTCCACAGAAATCCATCTTTTTAAAAGAAATGTTCACATTCCTAGCACTTAATGCTTAAACAGCAAGAGGTTTTATGCAGGTTAGCTGGTGTTTGAATGGAGACCAATTTTAATTCTTGTAACAGCAGTGACAAGTAGGGAGAAGGTTGGCACTGAGAGGAAAGGGGAAGAAAGGGTAACAAGGAGGAAGCCAGTTCTTGGGGGACAGGATAAGCCAGGCCAAGAGCCTCTGCTAGGCAGCAGCGGTATATTGGGCACTCTCTCCCCAGCCCACCTGCCTCTGTGGGCTTCCCCATGGGGCAGGGTGTTTCCTTTCCTGAATCCAAAGTCTTTGAGCACATTCTACCCAGCATGATGGTGGAGCCCTTGGTAAGAAGAACCATCACTGGCTAGGGCTGGTGATAGGAAAAGAAAGTCTTCAATCATAAATAGATCTGTTGTAGTTCTTAATAAATATCTATTTTAAAGGACGTTTAGAAGTTATAGATGTCAGGATAAATAAACCCATGACTGCCCACTCCAGCTTTCCCTGGCAGATTTCTTCAAGGACCAAATCTCTCTGTAAGGACAGAATACAAAGCATGTGCCTAGATGCTCCATAAAAACGGGTGCTTGCTCTGTGTGTGCCTCTGATTCTGAGTATCTCAACAATAGGGCTTTAGAAAGGCCATCCATTTTATAATATTGTAAATCAATTACACCTCAATAAGCCAAAGCAAAGATGCCATCCATTTTGCTGTGTGTGTGAGCATGTGTAATTTCTGTTTACTTTGCAGAAGGTTTTGCCTCTGGCTTATTTAGTCCCTTCACTGAAGTTTTGTCTCCTTCAAGTTAAAATTTAGCTTTGGGAAATCCCATTTTGATTTTACGAAGCCTTTCCATTTCGGTTGTCACCCACATGAAAGTAAAACCACAGCGTGCAAGTCCATGTGTTCAAAATGGACTCTTAACCTTCCGGGAGTCCCTGGCCTACAATTCCCTGTGTTCTCAGCTGCTTGGAAGCAACGTTTACTACGAGACTTGCTATTGAAGCTCATCCCCCTGAGCCTGAAGCCTCACCACTTGGTCATGCCCTCCCCACATGCAGTCCTCCTGGGGGCTGAACCTCTTCATACAGAGGAGGCAAACATTGCCTGGAGATTGCTTTGAGGCAAAGTAATACTTTGAGACACAATTATCTCTCTTCAGAAAGAGCTAGAAGAGAAAGCAGAAACTAGAGCTATCTGCTGCTGCTAAGTCACTTCAGTCATGTCTGACTCTGTGTGACCCCACAGACGGCAGCCCACCAGGCTCTCCTGTCCCTGGGATTCTCCAGGCAATAACACTGGAGTGGGTTGCCATTTCCTTCTCCAATGCATGAAAGTGAAGAATGAAAGTGAAAAGTAAAATTGAAGTCACTCAGTCATGTCCGACCCTCAGCAACCCCATGGACTGCAGCCTACCAGGCTCCTCCATCCATGGGATCTTCCAGGCAAGAGTACTGGAGTGGGGTGCCATTGCCTTCTCTCTCTAGAGCCATATAAATAGATTTATAAACATAAATGTGCAACTGTGAATAACTTGTTGCTTTAAACGGGATATTTATACTACTCTTGAAAAAACAATGCCTGACACGAGATAGTTGCCTAACGAAACCTTGAATGTTCATGAACAACTGACTGAAAAAAAATGAAGCTGAATTTTCCCAGCCTGTTTTCAGTCCATAATCAAAAAGGCATTGTTATTCTATCCTTTAAATATCACCTGTATATATTGCTAGCCTCAACATTTTGATTAAAACAACCTTCTGGACTAAATAATTAGTCAGAAACCATGCAAATCAAAGATTTAAATGAAATGACTATTTTTAAGCACTATATTCAGACAACTCCTCCAGAATGGTCAAAGTTTGTATATAAATGCAACTTGAATTTTATTTATTTTATGATTTGGGGGTTGTCACAGAAACTTCCTTCATTTCTTCTGCCTTAAAAATGTTATGCTGTGCTTAGTGGCTCAGCTCATGTCCGACTCTTTGTGACCCCATGGACTGTAGCCCACCAAGCTCCTCTGTTCATGGGTATTCTCCAGGCAAGAACACTGGAGTGGGTTGCCATGCCCTTCTCCAGGGGATTTTCCCAACCCAGCGACTGATCCCAGATCTTCTGCACTGCAGTGGATTCTTTACCATATGAGCTACGAGGGAAGCCCAAGAATACTGGAGTGGGTAGCCTACCCCTTCTCTAGGGGATCTTCCCGACCCAGGGATTGAACTGGGGTCTCCTGGATTGCAGGCGTATTCTTCACCAGCTGAGCTACCAGGGAAGGTGTAAAAGAAATTAGTTCAGTGGGCAGATATGTTAGAAAGAGGCATAATGTTTTAGGAATAACAAAATACCAAGCTGTGCTTGCCTTCACATGCTATGTGAGGTTGCACGTTGTCTGTAGCCTATTCAATCTGTAGCAACTGTCTTGACACTGTTGCATTTGTCCATTGGGAAAGCATCTTCTATATCTTCGAATAGCTAGTAATTCCAGCAACCACTCAATTCTGGATTTCTCCAGGTTTCTCTAAGAATATTCAGCAAAAGCAGAATCTCGCAGAATAGGTAGGAAAGGCCTGGGCTCGGGGAGATGGGAACTCCTCCATGCAACCCTTTCCACTCATGGCCTGAAGGTTCAGCCCTGGCTTCAAAAGGTTCCACACTTGAATAATGGGTCTTGAGGGTTTGTGCTCTTGCCTAGAAATGGTTGTCAAGAGCTAGTCCACACAGATGTGTTAACATCAATACCTATTAACCTCTCTTTCTTCCTCAGGGAATGCAGTCGAATTTTTGGTGAAGATGGTCTGACGTTGAAGCTCTTTCTTAAAAGAACTGCTCCCTTTTCTATTCTGTGGACTTTGACTAATTACCTGTATTTACTGGCTTTAAAGAAGCTGACAGCCACGGATGTCTCTGCTCTGTTCTGTTGTAACAAAGCCTTTGTCTTCTTGCTGTCATGGATCGTGCTGAAAGACAGGTTCATGGGAGTGAGGGTAATAGTACGCTTGATTCGATGCGTGAGGCTGCATTTAATCATAAATCCTTGCCGTTGGGAGAGCTGCTTTGTTTTGCAAAACTTATTTGGTTCTGAGTACAGATTGAAATTTGAAGATGCGCTAGAACACCCAGGCAGTTACAATGTCATGAGAGGATAAAAGATTGTTTCCATTGGGCAGTCAGCTGATGTCAACAGGAGGCACTCAGGGAAAATAAGTTCCTTTTTTTTTAGAATTAATGGTATGATCAACTCCTACTGTACTTGGGGAAGAAGGGTCTGAGAAAATTAGCCACGGTAAAGATTATGATTTGGTGTATTTTTTTTTCCCAGTCAACATGTTTGGACAACTCATGTTTTTTGCATCCCATCAACCATGAATTTAATTAATATTGGTGTAAGTAGTAAGATTAACAAACAGTAATTAAAGTCATCAGTAATGGCACAATGCTGTTAAAAGTGGCAATATATCTAGTATGACTAATCTAGAAATGGAACTAAAAACAACAACTTGTACTTTGGGATACATATCCTTAAATGGATAGCATTAAACTTCCACCAACCGCTTCAGTTCTGAGTTTATCCCTTTCAGAGATATTCTGGATTTAAAAATAAAAAGTTTTTTTGTATGTTTGACCTTTGTTACATTGATTGAGAGGTATGCAGACATAAGAAGCCAGATCTCATTCATATAATCTGGCATGCCACCATGATGAAAATATTGAGTAAATAATTCTTTAAAAGGAGATCCAAACAAGAGTGTTTTTCCAGAAAATAAACATTACACAATTTCTGTTCTTCAAAAGAGATGTCCAAGACTGGGTTGAAACATTTTTTTGCTGTTGCAATGATTCCAGGGTCCTTGCCTCGCTAAAGGCTGAAATTCACATCTATATGAGAGAGTTTGTGATAGCCATCATCCTGAAAACATTTTCTTAATAGCCAGTTAGCTAATTCTGGTTATATCTTTGGTGATGCTGCTCAGAAATTCAGAACTGAAACTTGACACAGACAAGAAGTGGAAAGCTACAACAGAAAACAAAATGAACAATTCTCAATCAGCCCACGATGCCACACAGCTATACCAGATACAGCCTCACACCCATTCTCCACTAGCTAACCTCAGACATCACACCCAAGAGGCTTAGCATAATAGCATTACTCATGAAGCACTGGCTGTCTAGTGTCAGGAACCCCGACGAGTCCTTGAGATCAAGAACCTTCTTCACACTGCCCACTGATCCATTCAGCTGGGGTTGACATAATTTGTGTGAAAAGTGAAAATGCAGAGCCCCTTGCTGAGAAAAATTGTGAATAATTACAAGATGGTAACATTATGGGGCCCAGTGCATCTGTACAGGTCATATACCCATGAAACTGGCTCTGTCTCTATCTCTAACACCTAGAACAATACAAGGGACAAAGTAGGGACTGCGCACATTTAGGGATATAGTGAATGAACTCAGACTTACAAGATCTTTCTCATTTCTATCTATCACCACGAGAATCACCCATGAGAATTTGGAAATCTTTTCAGACAAGAGGGAAAGAAAGGATTTAGGGGCTTTTCTGGTTTTCCAGTATAATGTGACTACCAAAAGGAAATCAATACACTCACTGTTAGATTTGCTGTTGTTCAGTCACTAAGTCACGTCCTAGTTTTTGCAACCCCATGAATGGCAGCACGCCAGGCCTTCTTGTCCCTCACCATCTCCTAGAGTTCACTCAAGTTCATGCCTATTGTATCAGTGATGCCATCCAACCATCTCATCCCACTCAGTATTCTTGCTGTGAGAACCCCATAGACAGTATAAAAAGGCAATAAGATGCTATTAGATTTACCACTAAGGAAATCAGTTGTATTAGAATGAATGAAACTTATGCAAGAGGTTGTATAAAAAAGACTTAACATTTATTTGAGGTCTTTTAGAAGAAAAAAACTCAGCTGTGTAACTTATATTTAGATGGCAGATTTAGGAAATCTACCTAGAAGTTACAAAGCATGCTATTGGGCTAGCAAAAAAGTTCATTAGAGTTCTTCCATAACATGTTATGGAAAAACATCCTATGAGCTTTTTGGCCAACTTCATATTTTAAGATTGGCATCTGTGGTGGGTGAAACGGTGGGCCCCAATAAGGTGTCCACATCCTAATCTCCAGAACCTACTAATGTGACCTTACTTGAAAACCAGTCTTTGCAAACATAATTAACTTAAGGATTTTTACAAATAGGAGTTCATCCTAGTTGATCTGGGTGTCTGCTAAACCCAGTAACAAAGTGAAAGTGAAGTCACTCAGTTGTGTCCGACTCTTTGCGAACCTGTGGACTGTAGCCCACCACGCTCCTCTGTCCATGGGATTCTCCAGGCAAGAATACTGGAGTGGGTTGCCATTTCCTTCTCCAGGAGATCTTCCCAACCCAGGGATCGAACCGAGGTCTCCTGCATTCCAGGCAGACGCTTTACCCTCTGAGCCACCAGGGAAGCCCATCCAGTAACAAGGTGTCTGCTAAATCCAGTAACAAGTATCCTTAGAAGAGACACACACAGGAAAGACACACAGAAGAGAAGGAGCGATGTACCCATGGAGACAGAGACTGGAGTGATGTGTCTCAAGCCTAGGAAAGCTGGGGCAGCACCCAGAAACAGGAAGAGGCAGGAATGTATTCTCTCCCAGAACTGCTGTGGGGAGCATGGCCCTGCCTGATTTTGAACTTCAGGCCTCCACGACTATGACAGAATAGATATTTGCTGTTTTCAGTCACCAAGTCTGTGGCCATTTGTTACAGCAGCCTCAAGAACTAACACAGTATCTGTTAGTAATGAGAAGACCTGATAGAAAAATTAAGTAGCCAATAAGTAGTTGTTAATAAGTAAATTACATAAATTAAGACATCATAGGTGATGAAATGGTGAGTATTAATGTCAGTCATGCTGGAGAAGTCAGGAATTTTTCCTTTAAAATGATAGGAGGCACTTCACTTCTGACTGTGAAAGTGTTAGGAAGTTTTTAATGCCATATTCTAGAAGAATGTCAAGATGTAATTTTAATAATGCCCATAATCAGGCCATGGAATATAAGAAGCACCAAAACATACTCAGCATTTTGCCTTTGACCATATCAGCAATTCTTTTCCTAATAAGACATATTGAGAACAGGTATAATTAGGTCATTTGAGAAATCAGAGGAGGGCACATAGAATACAGACAACATAAATGCAGCTCTTATTGCCTATATCCGTAAATAAGACACTGCCTGTACATGCCACCCTACTTGGACTACTCTTTTTAAAAACAGTTAAAGGATTGCTTTCAGTCATCAAATCAAAACATATTTCTGACTCATTCTAAGTCTTCAGTAGTTCAGAAAAAGATAGTTTGGGGGTTATAATTCTCATTTGCATGACCCAAGAATCATCATCCTTAAGGTGAAACATGTGGCCTCAGTGTTAGTCACTTAGTTCTGTCCGACTCTTTGTGACCCCATGGACTGTAGCCCGCCAGGCTCCTCTGTCCATGGGATTCTCCAGGCAAGAATACTGGAGTGGGTGGCCATTTCCTTCTCCAGGGGATCTTCCTGACCCAGGGATCAAATCTGGGTCTCCTGCATTGCAGGCAGATTCTTTCCCATCTGAGCCACCAGGGAAGCCTTAACTTGTTAATATTTAGTTTCCTTGCACTATTGATTGAATTACAGATGAAAAGGTAATCACTCATACATTTAGTTTGCTATTATGAAATCCTTTCAACCAATTGGCTGGTAAGCTTTGGTGTGTTTAAAAAAAAAAAAAAAAACCCTGTAAGTAGTTGCTTACAGCTGATGATGATTATCCTGTGGAAATTAGCAAACTTCTTTAAAAGACCTTTTCTAATTGCAGAAGTGTTACTGAGAATCCAGCTCTTGCAGGATTGAAGATGGATGTTTTAACCATCTCCAAGATTCTGTTTTATTTAGCTAGCATTCTTAAATTCATCAGAACCAGAAAAATCACCTTAATAAAAAAAAGTTCTCCTAACAAAAAGAAAAAAATGAGGCACTGCTTCAGGTTTTCTTCTATTGTGAGTGTCCATTTCACTCTAATGAAAAGTAAAAGTCAGACTAGAAAATTAACACACTTTCTTTCAGATATTGTTGCTTCCTCATTTTTCTATTATTAATTGAAAATTTTCTTTCCTTTTAAAATTTGCTTGAAAGTATGAGGAAATTGGTGGGCAATGAATGGTTCAGTGGACCTCAACTTTTATAGCAGATTTAGGAAATGAATTTGTGTCCCTTCAGCTTGGCACCCACCTATTTTCAAGGTACAGCTGGGTCCCTGTGTGTTTAGCTTCCCACAGTTTGGCTCTTTTGGAGACTTGCCGCCATCTGCAAAGAACCGACCAGGGTATGTCAGTTGAATGGAATCGTTCATTGCTTAAACTGCTCTTCTCTGAAGTCTAACTGGGCTCCAGGGCACTCTAAATCAGGGCTCTGAGCTTCTACTGATATATGCCAGTATTACATATTTAGATGAGATTCAAGGCAATCTTTTGTTTCCATCTTGCCTTTGATTGACATTTATGCAGTAACTCTTTATTCATGTGCAGTGCAGGCTCCTCTGTCTAGAATCTTCATGCTTCCTGGAGGAGACAGCAGAGGATGGGTAGTGCGACTCTTCCCCTTTCATCCCCCTCTTGGCAGGAGAATAATTCATGAATACAGGGAAATGAAAGCTGAATTGGAAAGGTTCTCTGAGTTTATGCCCATAAGGAATCCATAAACCCTGTCAACAAGTTACAGTCAATAGGTCCCATCTACCTTCCACATCATCACTGTGGATGGTGACTGCAGCCATGAAATTAAAAACGCTTGCTCCTTGGAAGAAAAGCTATAACAAACCTAGACAATGTATTGAAAAGCAGAGATGTTACTTTGCCAACAAAGGTCCATCTAGTCAAAGGTATGGTTTTTCCAGTAGTCATGTATGGATGTGAGAGTTGGACCATAAAGAAGGCTGAGCGCCAAAGTACTGATGCTTTTGAACTGTAGTGTTGGAGAAGACTCTTGAGAGTTCCTTGGACCATGAGGAGATCAAACCAGTCAATTCTAAAGGAAACCAACTGTGAATATTCATTATAAGGACTGATGTTGAAGCTGAAGCTCTAATACTTTGGCCACTTGATGTGAAAAGCCAGCACGTTGGGAAAAACCTTGATGCTGGGAACGATAAAAGGAGAAGGGGATGACAGGATAAGATGGTTGGATGGCATCACCAACTCAATGGACATGAATTTGAGCAAGCTCTGGGAGATGGTGAAGGACAGGGAAGCCTGGTGTGCTGCAGTCCCTGGGGTCGCAAAGAGTTGGACATGACTGACTGACTGAACACCACCACCCACACACTCTTGAGTCTTTCCTTCTGAGGTTTCTTTCCTTCTTTTTTCCATCCTGGTCTCCCTTTGAGAGACACGTGTATGTGTGTGTGTGGCATGGGGATGGAGGGTGGGAATCTAGTTTGAGATGTAAACCCCAGGGACCTCCTCACCCCCCTACCCCTGAACACACACACAATATCTGGACTGCTGCAGAATGCCCACCTCTTTTATTTCTCACACACTGACTCTTGTTCAATTTCACTGGCTTTGAATAAACAGATGGCTCTTCTTTGTGGAAGCTTAAACATAACATGTCTGGAGGAGGGCATGGCAACCCACTCCAGTATTCCTGCCTAGAGAATCCTCATGGACAAAGGAACCTAGCAAGCTACAGTTAATAGGGTGGCAAAGAGTTGGACACAACTGAAGCGACTTAGCACGCACTCATGCAAACATAAAATGTAGACAAATTTAAGGATTCTGTGTAGCCATGTTTCCCTGAAATGGACTCTCCCAGATAAACTCACAGGAAGCAAGGATAATCATCAGTGCAGGTCTCATTGGCCAAGGTGTGTATCCACCTTCAACTGCTGACCTTGAGTCCTGACGAGTATAATCTGGCCAGCAGTATAACTTTGAGGCCCTCAATTTCAGAGCCTGATGTAGGCTTAGGACTCAAGGCTGTGAGTGAATCCATGCTCCACCCAGCTCCAGAAACAGGGTTAACCACATCACTAATTAAGCAAATACATTTGAGTTACAATTAGAAAGAGAAGCAGTTAAAGGATCATGTCAATACCCAGAATTGAGAAGAACTGATATTGTTATGCAAATAATAGTTCTGGAAGTCATTTGTCAGTGGGAAACACAGTGACTGTAATGAGGTTGGAGATCCAGAGAAGAGATGGACTCCTGTGGTTTTTGAGGGCCTGAGCCAAAAGAGGGGGGAAATGAAGATAAAGGAAAACAGAAACAGGCAAAAGCCAGATATTTCTCTAGCTGTTATCTGTACAAACTGATTCTTCGAGAGGGGAAAGAAACCTAGCTTTCAGGCAGGGACAAAGGTAGTATGTAGATCTGTGCAATCCCCAAATGTTTACTGTTAACACCCTCTTTGGGCTTTAAGAACAGGCTCAAGCCAGGTCCCTCTGTGACTGGCCCTGAAGCTGATGCAGATTAAGATCTCAGAGGGGACTGAGCCTGCAGAGGAAGGTAGCTGTGTCAGGTGGTGATGTCACTCAAGTAGCATGCAAGGGAAATGGGCTAAATAAATGATCTCCCTCCGGGTTCTCACCCAGGTGGGCACACCACGATGGGAGGGAAACCAGGGGTTCAGAAGGTTAAAAATGAGGCGTGGGAAGCCTTACGGTCACTCTGGTTACTAACCTTTTCACTGAAGTCAGATTCAAGTATTGGTAATGGTGGGTGTCCATCTTGTTTAGACACCTCTGGTTGGTTATGGAGCTAGAACCGGAATAGGTCGTGAGGAGAGCCATGTTTTTCTGAAGCCAAGCAGGTGGCACCATGAGATGGTCATTTTCAGCAGAGGAGTCCTTCCTGTGGATACTAACATGCTCAGAAGCGTTTTTGTGTGTTTCGCATCATGTGGATGTCACATATGAGCACTTCTGACACAGTGTTTAAACTGCTGGCTTTCTGCTGGAACATTTTCAATGTTCTGAGCTCAAAATGAATCACTTTATGTTTTTTTGTTGAGGAGACA
>SJXQ01010369.1:0-17438 GCA_006408695.1 Aepyceros melampus
TAGAAAATTATAAAACACTGATGAATCAAAGAGGACACTAATAGATCTCTTTTTAAAGGGGTCCTTCCATGGGCACTCCTCCTCCTCCAAAGCAGCCCAGCAGCTCTGAAGTTAAGAGTGGAGTCCAAGAATTATAGGATCGTCTTCAAAAATCCCACCACCTCTTAGTAATCCCCTGGCTATTCTAACACTCCATTTTACCTATCTAACCTTTTGGGAGAAGGTATTCTAATCAATTGCACATACAGGGTAGGTTACCATGATGATCCTACTTTTTTGAAAATTCCAGTAAAGCATAAAAATTTGCAAGTTGAGTCTTCAAATTATTCCGTTTAAAATAAAAGAAAGCCATTTTTAAAAAACCTGTCGATGTGTAGCAAAACGAATACAGTATTGTAAAGCAAAACAAACTAAAAAATAAGAATTATTTAAAGAAAAAAAAAACCTCTGTTCAGTAATAGTTTACAGCGATGAACTTGTTTACAAGACAGATATAAACTTGTAGACTTATAGAATAAACTTAGACTTACAGAGGGGAATGATGGGGGAGATATAGATGGAAAGTTTAAGATTAACATGTGCATGTGTATGCTGCTGCTAAGTCACTTCAGTCGTGTCCGACTCTGTGTGATACCATAGATGGCAGCCCACCAGGCTCCCCCATCCCTGGGATTCTCCAGGCAAGGACACTGGAGTGGGGTGCCATTTCCTTCTCCAGTGCATGTGTATAACCCTGCTATATTTAAAACAAAATGCTTTCCATGAAACAATAATAAAAGCAATGCAAGTTGGCCAAATAAGAAGATGAAGCATAATCTGTTTGAGATATCCAGTAACTTAGACTTACAGAGGGGAATGATGGGGGAGATATAGATGGAAAGTTTAAGATTAACATGTGCATGTGTATGCTGCTGCTAAGTCACTTCAGTCGTGTCCGACTCTGTGTGATACCATAGATGGCAGCCCACCAGGCTCCCCCATCCCTGGGATTCTCCAGGCAAGGACACTGGAGTGGGGTGCCATTTCCTTCTCCAGTGCATGTGTATAACCCTGCTATATTTAAAACAAAATGCTTTCCATGAAACAATAATAAAAGCAATGCAAGTTGGCCAAATAAGAAGATGAAGCATAATCTGTTTGAGATATCCAGTGTGGTGCCCTTGCCACGTGAGGCTGCGTGTGTCCATGCTAAGGTGATTCAGTCATGTTTGACTCTTTGTGACCCCCTGGATGCTGTGTAGCTCGCTAGGCTCCTCTGTGCATGGGATTCTCCAGGCAAGAATTCTGGAGTGGGTTGCCATTCCCTTCTCAAGGGGATCTTCTTGACCCAGGGATAAAACCTTCATCTCTCATGTCTCTTGCTTTGGCAGGAGGATTCTTTACCACTGAGCCACCGGGGAAGCCTCTCAGACTTTTCCCAGCCATGTGCCCTGAGGGTGCTGGGGTTCCAGGGGTAGAAACAGGACAACAAGATCCCCCTAGTCTGGATCCGCACTGGCCAATAAAGTACTCACCCAGCCATGCGGTACAGACAATGACTCTACACGTATATGAAGTAAAGCATTCAGTTCTTCAGTCACACCCACCACATTTCAAGTGCTCAGTAGCGTCATGTGGCCAGGTGTCATGGTGCTGGACAGAGCAGATGTTAAAAATGTCCCATCACCACAGAGAATTCTAGTGGCCATTCCACTCCAGATCACTGAGGGCTGCAGTGGGAACACTTGACGCTGGGAGGCTTTGCACGTGTTGTGTTAATCCATCGATATTTGCATGTTTTGTCTTTTTTGCTTCTTTTCACCAAAGCAAATGATTTGAGTATCTTGTGCCTTTGAAGTTATCAACTGGTGGCACAATGTGGCTTGGCTCAACCAAGCAGAGGGCTGAAGAGGATAACACCATGGGAACCCCAGTGTGAACTGAGCTGGCAGGTGGGGTGACGATCAAGCTCCACAGAGCTTTAGTTGCTCATGGAGCTCCCTGTGTGTGATGTGTCTCCTGGCTTAGAACTAAACCCCCGAGAACTCATTTACCAAGAAATGTCAGGATCACTTAAAGTGAAGACATTCTCGGGCTCCTGTGTTGCTACTGTCACTGTTTTCATTTTTCCCCTAATTATCCTTTTTTTATTTTTGGTCTCTAGGTGCAGGGACCAGATGTCATAGTCTTCATTTTTCTGAAGTTCACAATGTAGACATGAACCCCAGTTATCCTCATATATCTTTTTTAAAAAAAAAAACTATTTGAATGTTAGCATTTGATGCCCGCATTCTGCAGAATCTGAATTCTTCACCCAGCTACAGAAGATGGGTTTATCTGGGTCATAGGTGTATTTCTGCTGTGTGGCAGCAATGCCTGGTACACAGTAGGTGCCCTGCAATAATTTATGAACTGACCGAAGACAAGAAATAAATTCCATTTCTGGAGGGGACTGGGAAAATAAACTTATGAGTCTTAGTTGGAGGCAGATTGTCCAGGGCTGATTCAGGATGAAAACCTGGGTCCCACCCTCTAGAGCAGGCGGTCAGACTGGGCAGAAAGAAAAAGAGCTGAGACCTCAGGTCTGGGCTGAGATGCCTCCTGAGCCCTGCCTGGAGACTTTGGCTCTGGGTCCATGGAGGGGATGCCCCCTGCTGCAGGGCCCTGGCTGTGGGAACCCCGAGGGGTGCCAGCAGCCCTCCAGGGACCACATCCTGTTTGTCCTTAGGGCTCTGTGGTATCCTCATCTGTACTGGGCGGGGGCAGCTGGGCGCTCAGAACTGCAGACATACCTTCCATCCTCTCTGAGCTTCTCCTCGGGCAGATGTGCAGGGCAGGGAGGGGACTGCAGGAGGGCATGGGATTCCCACCCTGCCCCCAGTTCACAGGAACCACAGGGTTTGGGCAGCTGGAGAGGCCAGGGATCCTGATGGGGAGAGAATCAGCCCAAGCTTTCAGTGGCAAATCTCTCACTTCCAGGGCTGAGTCTGGGCCAAGGGACCCTGAACCATGCAGGTGTGCTCTCCCAGGTCTCCTAGGACCCATATCTCACTTGAGTCCCTGAAACTTGGTGGAGGACAAGGTCGGGACACTGGGATTCTAGAGTGATGCTGGTGAAACCTGGAAGGGCTCCTGAGCTGAGCTGGGGAGTGAGGGGTAAGGAAGTCCTGGGACTCAGCCTCTGACTTCCTTCCAGGGAACTTCCACAAACTCACCATCTGGGCGAGACTCTGGGGCAGCTCAGGGTGCCCATGTGAATACACCATATGCAGGGTTGGAATGTGAGTGAGTACACAGACCATCAGGGGGTATGCTGCAGCTGGCCTGCACTATCTGGAGAAGGAAATGCAATGCATTCCAGTATTCTTGCCTGCAAAATCCCATGAACATTGGAGCCTGCCAGCCTACAGTCCATAGGGTTGCAAAGAGTTGGACATGACTGAGTGACTTCATTTTATTTTCAAATTTATTTATTTCACTGGTTCCATTTTTAATCTCATCATATACATATTTTATTGAATGTAGTTGACCTACAATGTTTCAGGTGCATAGGAAGGTAATTTTCAGTTATACAAACACACATACATTACTTTTCAGGTTATTTTCCATTTTAGGTTATTACAAGATATTGACTATAGTTCCCATGCTATACAGTAAATCTTTGCTGCTTGTTGCATATCTTTTTTTAAAATTAGAAATCTAGCATTGTATTCATACTTCTACTTTTTAATTTATGGTATATTCCAGGTCAGTGTTATGGTACACTTATAGTGAATGCTTGATGCCAAAATCCCACCATGTCCACCTTAAAGTAAATGGAAAACAATGCTAATGTTAATTGAGGGAGGAAATATTGAATCACATTATGTTACTGGTGGGGATTCCTGGTGACTCAGAGAATAAAGAATCTGCCTGCAACGCAGGAGACCTGAGTTGATCCCTCAGTTGGGAAGATCTCCTGGAGATGGAAATGGCAACTCATCCCAGCATTCTTTCCTGGAGAACCCCCATGGACAGAGGAGCCTGGCAGGTTGCAGCCTGTGGGATCACAAAGAGTCAGACACGACTGAGGGACTAAACTATTCTCAAGGCTCTGAACTAGAAAGGGATAACACTTTCCCATTCGTAAAGTGATAAAAAGTGGCAGAACAGACAGAACCTTTGTCTTTCAAGGGCTTAGAGGGACATTATGACCAGACCTGCATGGACAGCTTCGAGAACAAAGGATTCCAGGATTAAAAGATTTCACAGTGGAGGGGACATAAGTATAGCTGTGGCTGATCCATGATGATGTATGGCAGAAGCCATCACAGTATTGTAATTGTCCTGAAAAAAATAAATTAATTAATTAAGGGGGAAAAAAAGGCTTACATAAGGACTTCCCTGGTGGTCCACTGGTTGGGAATCTGCCCACCTATGTGTGGGACATGGGCCCGATCTTGGGAATGGGAAGATTCCACATGACTTGGGGCAGTTAAGCCCGTGGGCCACAAGCCCATGTGCCTAGAGCGGGTGCTCCACACCAAGAGAAGCCATGGTTATGAGTGACCCTGAACCACAGCAAAGAGCAGCTGCCTTCCCACAACTAGAGAAAGCCTGTGCACAGCGACAAAGAGCCAGCACAGACATTCATTAGTTAATTAAAACACTGCAACAACCAGCCACACCTCCTCCTCTTTTAGCGTGTGTGTATAAGTGTGACTTCACACGTGGGTGTTTAATTTGTATTGTTCTCTCTTCTCCTTGGAATTTTTTTCTCCATGGGCTAGGTTTATTTTACATTCAGTAAATACTGTTTGACCATCACTCTCACTCCCCCAAAAGTCCATCTAAGTCAGGTACGATGATTCTTTGGGGCTCAAGTTCGCCATCTCGTTGGTCTGCTGGCTTTCCAGATAAAGTCACTATTCCTTTCCTGAAGACCTGATCACTCTGTCCCTTGACAAACAATGTGAGGTTGGACTCAGAGCACATTCATGAGACATTAGCAGCGACGTCATTCATTTTAGACAAAATCCATAGATGTCACTCTCACAATTGATAACTGTGGCTTAAAAGAAAATACACAGATGGCCAACAGGCATATGAAAAGATGCTCAGCTTTGCTCATTAGTAGAGTAAGGCAAATCGACACTGCAAGGAGGTACCACCTCATACCAATCAGAATGGTCATCATTAGACAGCTGATGAATAACATGCTGGGGAGCATGGGGAGAGGAGGGAATCCCTCTCACACTGTTGGGGGAGTGGAAACTGGTACAGCCACTGGGAAAACAGTATGGCAGTTCCTCAAAAAAAAGTAAGAACAGAGTTTCCATATGATCTAACAATTCCAGTTGTGAGCACATATCTGGAAAAAAACTATACCTTGAAAAAATTCATGCACCCTTATGTGCATAGCAGCAAAACCTACAATAGCCAAGACATGGGAACAGCCTAATTGTCCACCGAGAGATGAATGGATAAAGAAGATGTATATGCATTTACACAGAGAGAATGGAACACTACTCTGACATTTAGAAAGTGAAATCATGCCATTTGCAGCAGCATGGATGGACCTGGAGATTAACAATTTAATGGAAGTAGACAGAAAGACAATTTTCACGTGATATCACTCATATGTGGAATGTAAAAGGAACATATCAATGAAACAGTAACAGACTCATAGACATAGAGACCAGGCTTGTGGTTGCCAAGGAGGGAAGGACTGGGAGCTTGGAATGAGCAGATGAAATCTATTTATACATAGAATGGATAAAGAATGAGGTCCTACAATATGGCACAGGGAATTCTATTCAGTATCTTGCCATAAATCATAATGGAAAAGAATATATACGATGAACTGAATCAATTTGCTGTACGGCAGAAATGAACTATACTTCAATAATTTTGAAAATTTTTTAAATTTGTGGTTTAAATATCTGCAATGAAACATTACATGGCAGTAAAAATGCACAAACTGAAATGACAAAGAATACAGATCAATTCTGAAACATGATATTAAGTAAATAAAAGGAAATTTTAAGAAGGGTAACTGTACTATTACTCCATTGCATACTTAATGATGAAGAGGAGACCTGATTTATTACTTAGGGAACATCACTAATGTTAACAACCCCACCCCCAGGAAAACGGTGTGCAATCACTGCCCTTACTGAGATTCTTTCCTGTCTATGAACAACAGCTGAACTGGGTGTGTGTCTGCCCTTGGCCTCCTGAAACAGCTGGTCCATTTTGTCCCAGTTTGGAGTGGATTGTTGTGGACACGCCCCTCACTCAAGCATTCTGGACTTGGAAGTCTCTACTTGACATATTTTGTGTTCATCTGAGTATCTAGGAAGCAAGGTGGTCCACCTTTTCAAACAAAACAAATCCCCCTCCCAAAAAACACCACAGTCACCTTCACACACATTATCTTTGTGTACATGTGTGGTCCTTGGGTTGGAAAGGGAGGAAGAGAGAGAGAGAGAGTATTGTGTGTGCAAAGTTTCCACTCACAGTCACGAAATAATTTCAGATGAAGAAGAGTCAGATAGAGACAAATATCACATAATATCACTTATTTTGATATCTAAAAAACTGCACTTATTTACAAAACAGACTCACAGAGAAGGAACTTTTGGTTGCAAGGGGGGATAGTGTCAGGGTGAGGTTAGATTGGAAGTTTGGAATTGACATATACACACGGCTATATTTTAATGGATGACCAACAAGGGCCTACTGTATAAAACAGAAAATTCTACTTAATATTCTGTAACTACCTAAGTGGGAAAAGAAGTTGAAAAGCAATAGATGAATGTATCTGTGTAACTGAATCACTTTGCAGTACACCTGAAACTAACACAGTTAGTTAGTTTCTTAATCACATATATTACAATGTAGATTAGTGTAATAATTTCAAAGAGCCATAATACACATGTCTGGTCCTCTCATAAGCATGCAGAATGAAAGTCTCTATTAATGAGTCTTTAATTGGCAACTTGCACTGAACCTGACATAGGAGGTGGGAACACATGGTTTCTCTTCTGTGAAGAGTTAAGGTGAATGAGATTTATCATGAGCTTGGGAAAGGGATCCTGCATGGTATACACTGAATCACTGTTACTACTTCCTAAAGGCAACAAGATCTGTTGAAATCCTCTTAGGTTTACAGTGTTTAGGGGGAAAAAAATGTGATGATCGGGTCATGAGGTGTGCTCAGTGATGCAGCTCAGGTCAGACTTCCATCCCTGATGTGAGAAGAGGCTGGCCATCTTCCCATGTGACATGAACTGGGCTGACTGTACCAACAACATCAATCAGCTTCCGCATCTGTGACTCTGTCAGCTTTGCTCAGTTCTGCCTGTTGTCTCGCAGAAGCAGAGCCATGTGACCCACACTCCTCAACCTCCTGAGTGTCAGTGAGTCCGGAAAGACATGGTTGGAGAGGGTTATGGTGGGAATCGGGGGGTCGTCACAGCACTGACCAGGTTCCCTGGATGAGAGTGCAAGGAGCATGGGGTCTGTCTGGACAAGCCATCTCTGAAGTGCTTTTCCTTGTAGGATTGTGTGTGAGCCTGACGATCTGGGCAGCTGTGGGTGATTCCTCCCCATCCCTTATTTCTCTCATGAGCAGAGCAGTTGTGGCTGATGCAGAGGACACTGGGGGCTGGGATGGGACCCCTGTGAGTACAGTGAGAGCCGCGTGCCCTGTGGATCCCAGGTCCTCCTATTGGCCTTGATACTCATCTTCACTCTTCCCAGAGGTTAGCCCAGCTCAGGACTCTGGACCTGAAGGCACAGTGTGAAGTCTGGGGGTTGGGAGTGAAGCCCAGTGAGTGCCATTTCTATCATGAGAGGGGAGCAAGAGGCTGCAGCCCACAGACCCTCCCCTACAAGCTGGCTCATGGCATCTCCAGCTGGCCCTTAACAACAGGACCTGCAGGAAGCCCACTGGACCTGAGCCCAGGGAAGGGTCTGCTCATAGGCAGGGCCACCTGGACCTTGTCACACAATTGGGTAGGTTAGCTAACAAAGGAGCCAGGTTCAAGCTTTATTGCCTTCTTTTCAGTCAAGTGGCTTTTTCACTTGTTACCCGTGTTACTGTTAGTCGCTGAGTCATGTCCGACTCTTTCTGACCCCACGGACTGTAGCTCACCAGGCTCCTCTGTTCATGTAATTCACCAGGCAAGAATACTGGACGGAGTTGCTGTTTCCTTCTCCAGGGGATCTTCCCTAACTGGGGACTGAACCCTGCTCTCCTGCATTGCAGGAAGTTTCTTTGCTGTTTGAGCTACAGCAAATCCAACAGGGAAGCCCTCTACCTTCTTTTCCATGCATCAGTTTTTTTGTGGTTTTCCTTTTGCCTGCATCGTACAGCATGCAGGATCTCAATTCCATGATTAGGGATTCAACCCAGGCCCTTGGAAGAGAAAGTGCTGAGTGCTAATGACCAGACCACCCAGGAATCCCCAGCGTTTTGTGTTTTGAGAGAGTTTTCAACATTTTGTCAACCCAAGGAGTTATTCTTCTCCTGATAAGAATCACTGCTGAGAATCATATTCTTAGAATCTCCATGATGTCTGTCCTGGGTTGACTGTGTCTCTGTCTGTCCCCAACCCCCAGGTGTCCTTGAGTATCAGGGTGATGCACTTTATGGTTGGTGCCTCGGAAGAATTGAAGGGGAAGCACTCCAACAAGACCAGTGGGGAGAGGGGGCCATTCCTATTTTCCTCTCAAAACCTGTGACTCCTTCTCTCCTAGGTGAATATGACAAGCCTTCTTTGTCAGCCTGGCCAAGCCCCATGGTTACCTTAGGACAGACTGTGACTCTTCAGTGTCACTTCCGTTCTCCATTTAAGAGATTCAGACTGTTCAAAACAGATGGGACCAGTTTGCCAGAGCTCCATGGAAATAATTTCAACACCTTCACCCTTGGCCCGGTGACCAGAGAACATGCTGGGACCTACACATGTTCTGGAATCGCCTGGGCTCTCCCTGGGTCTTCCAGACACAGTGACCCCCTGCAGATTGTGGTCACAGGTAGGAGGGGTCCAGCCCAGCCCGGGACAGCCGTCTATGCAGGCAATCCCATCCTAGGTCCAAGTTCCTTACGTGGTCCACGATTTACTCAGGATTTCCTGCCAGGAATGTATTAGGAAAGAGAACCCACTCTGAGAGTTTAAACTCAGGGTGTTGAATAGATGGGGTACTCTGGCAAAGAAAGGGGGAGCCTCCCTAGGCATTAGTTAGACAGGATGCTGCCGCTGCCTGCCAGCAGGGAGGATGGGGATGACCCTGATCCAGCACCTGCCATGCAGAAGGGAGCTGTAATCCCATGTGAAGGAGCTGGAGCCCCAGGGAGGACTCCCAGAAATTCTCCAGAGGCATGAGGTGGGGTTCACAGATGGTGAAATGTTCCCTTTTTTCTATACCTCCTTTCCAATCTCCTGCCAGTCATCACCCACATTCTAGATGAGTGTGAACAGAGCCAGGGAATGCATCATCAGAACCACCCAGCCCCCCACCACACATATTAGTGACAGGATGAAGCTGAGAGCATGGCAACCCACTCCACTATTCTCACCTGGAGAAATCTACAGACAGAGGAGCCTGGCAGGCTATAGTTCATGGGGCTGCAGAGAGTTGGACAGGACTGAAGTGTCTGAGTATGCATGCATGAAGCTGAGAGCAGATCCAACAGCTAAACTGTTTAGAATAACACAGAAGTGGGGGGGTGCCTAAGATGGCGGAGGAATAGGATGGAGAGACCACTTTCTCCTGCACAAATTCATCAAAAGAATATCTCAACACTGGGTAAATTCTACAGGGCAGCTTCTGAATGCGAGCAGAGGACATAAGGCATCCAGAAAAGCAGAACATTGTCTTCAAAAACAGGTAGGAAAAACACAGAAGACGAAAAGACAAACAAAGGAGGTGGGGAGGGAGCTCCATCCCGGCAAGGGTGTCCTGTCCCAGGAAAAGAGTTTTAAAGGGAGAGAAGTTTCCAAACGCTGGGAAACACTCTCACTGCTGAATCTGTGACGAGTCTTGGAGGCACATGGCAGGGAGGAAAAATGAATGGTGATTGAAACCAGCAGGTTGCGAGCCCAGAGGTGATTCCCCCGGCGGAGAGGCAGAGCAGATGCCTGCATCCACCACTAGCAAGTGGGGGCTGGGCAAGGAGGCATGGGAGATGGGGGCGGCAGCACTGCTTAAGAATCGGCCGGAACGCCCACACGTAACTGGAGCGAACTAACTCAGGCTAGCATACCAGACTGTGGGACAGTTACCATGCAAAAAGCTCAAACATAAGACACTGCCAGGACCGCACACAAAACAAAGGACAGAACAGAAATAGCCGGCTGCTGGCCAGCCCCTGCCGGTGACAGGCAGCCAGANATGGCAGTAAAAATGCACAAACTGAAATGACAAAGAATACAGATCAATTCTGAAACATGATATTAAGTAAATAAAAGGAGAGTTTAAGAAGGATTACTGTACTGTTACTCCATTACATACATAATCATCAAGAGGAGACCAGATGTATTACTTAGGAAGCATCACTAATGTTAACGACCCCCACCCCCAGCACAATGGTGTGGAACTACAGCCCTTACTGAGGTTCTTTCCTGTCTCTGAACAACAGCTGAACTGGGTCTATGTCTGCCCTTGGCCTCCTGAAACAGCTGGGCCATTTTGTCCCAGTTTCGAGTTGATTGTTGTGGACACGCCCCTCACTCAAGCATTCTGGAGCTTGGAAGTATCTACTTGACATATTTTGTGTTCATCTGAGAATCTCAGGGGCAGGGGAACCTGGTGGGCTGCCATCTATGGTACGACCCCCACCCCCAGCACAATGGTGTGGAACTACAGCCCTTACTGAGGTTCTTTCCTGTCTCTGAACAACAGCTGAACTGGGTCTATGTCTGCCCTTGGCCTCCTGAAACAGCTGGGCCATTTTGTCCCAGTTTCGAGTTGATTGTTGTGGACACGCCCCTCACTCAAGCATTCTGGAGCTTGGAAGTATCTACTTGACATATTTTGTGTTCATCTGAGAATCTCAGGGGCAGGGGAACCTGGTGGGCTGCCATCTATGGGGTTGCACAGAGTCAGACACAACTGAAGTGACTTAGCAGCAGCAGAGTATCTAGGAAGCAACGTGGTCCACTTTTTCAGGCAGAACAAATCCCCCTCCCAAAAAACACCACAGTCACCTTTACACACGTTATCTTTGTGTATATGTGTGGCCCTTGGATTGGAAAAGGAGGAAGAGAGAGAGACAGAGAGTGTTGTGTGTGCAAAGTTTCCACTCACAGTCACAAAATAATTTCAGATGAAGAAGAGTCAGAGAAAGACAAATATTACATGATATCACTTATTTATTTGTGACATCTAAGAAAATGAATTTATTTACAAAACAGACTCACAAAGAATGAACTTATGGTTACTAGGAGGGATAGTGTCAGGGGGAGGTTATATTGTAATTTTGGTACTGACATATACACATGGCTATATTAAAAATACATGACCACAAGGACCTACTGTATAAAACAAAGAATTCTACCTAATATTCAGTAACTACCTAAGTGGGAAACGAATTTGAAAAGCAACACATGCATGTGTATGTGTAACTGAATCACTTTGCTGTACACCTGAAACTAACAGTTAGTTTCTTAATCACATATGTTACAATGCAGAATTTTCTCATATTTTCAAAGAACCATAATACGCATGTCTGGTCCTCTCATAAGAATGCAGAACAAAACCCTCTATTAATGAGTCTTTAATTGGCAACCTGCACTGAGAATGACATAGGAGGTGGGAACATGTGGTTTCTCTTCTGTGAAGAGTTAAGGTTATAGAGATTTATCATGAGCTTGGGAAAAGCATCCTGCATGGTATATAGTGAATCACCATTATTACTTCCTAAAGGCAACAAGATCTGTTCGAATCCTCTTAGGTTTATAGTATTTAGGAAAACAAAATGTGATGATCGGGTCATGAGGCATGCTCCATGATGCGACTCAAGTCAGACTTCCATCCCTGACATGAGAAGAGGCTGGCCATCTTCCCATGTGACATGAGCCAGGCTGATTGCACCAACAACACCGACCGCCTTCCGCATCCTGTGACTCTGTCAGCTTTGCTCAGTTCTGCCTCCCGTCTCACAGAAGCAGAGCCATGTGCCCCACACTCCTAGCCTCCTGACTCTTGGTGAGTCCAGAAAGACACGGTTGGAGAGGGTTATGGTGGAAATTAGGAGATCTTCACACCACTGACCAGGTTCCCTGGATGAGGGTGCAAAGACTGTGGCATCCATTGTGACAAGCCATCTCTGACGTGTGTTTCCTTCTAGGATTCTGTGTGAGTCTGAGGATCTGGGCAGCTGTGGGTGAGTCCTCCCCATTCCTTATTTCTGTGTTGAGCAGAGCAGTTGTGGCTGATGCAGATGACATTGGGGGCTGGGGGGAGACCCCTCTGAGCACAGTGAGAGCCGCGTGCCCTGTGGATCCCAGGTCCTCCTATTGGCCTTGATACTCATCTTCATTCTCCCCAGAGGTTAACTGAGCTCTGAACTCTGAACCTGAAGGCACAGTGTGAAGTCTGGCAGGTGGGAGCTAGGCCAACTGAGTGCCATTTCTATCATGAGAGGGGAGCAAGAAGCTGCAACCCACAGACTCTCCCCTACAAGCTGGCCCATGGCATCTCTAGCTGGCCCTTAACAACAGGAACTGCAGGAAGCTCACTGGACCTGACCCCAGGGAAGGGTCTGCTCATCAGGCAGGGCCACCTGGACCTTGTCACACATTTGATATAAGTTAGCTAACAAAGGAGCCAGGTTCAAGCTTTATTTCCTTCTTTTCAGTCAAGTGGCTTTTTCATTTGTTACCTGTGTTACTGTTAGTCGCTCAGTTGTGTCTGATCTTTGTGACCCCATGGACTGTAGCTCACCAGGCTCCTCTGTCCATGGGATTCTCCAGGCAAGAATACTGGACGGGGTTGCCACTTCCTTCTCCAGGGGATCTTCCCTACCTGGGGACTGAACACTGCTCTCCTGCATTGCTGGAATTTTCTGTACCATTTGAGCTACAGCAAATCCAACAGAGAAGCCCTCTAACTTCTTTTCCATGCATCAGTTTTTTTGTGGTATTTCTTTTGCCTGCATCGTACAGCATGCAGGATCTCAGTTCCATGATTAGGGATTCAACCCGGGCCCTTGCAGAGAAAGTGCTGAGTCCTAGTGACCGAACCACCCAGGAATCCCCAGTGTTTGTGTTTCGAGAAAGTTTTCAACATTTTGTCAACCCAAGAAGTTATTCTTCCCCTGATAAGAATCACTGCTGAAAATCATATTCTTAGAATCTCTGTGATGTCTGTCCTGGGTTGACTGTGTCTCTGTCTGTCCCCAAGCCCCAGGTGCCCTTGAGGATCAGGGTGATACACTTTAGGGTTGGTGCCTTGGAAGAATTGAAGGGGAAGCACTCCAACAAGACCAGTGGGGAGAGGGCACCATTCCTATTTTCCTCTCAAAACCTGTGACTCCTTTTCTCCTAGGTGAATATGACAAGCCTTCTTTGTCAGCCTGGCCAAGCCCCATGGTTCCCTTAGGACAGACTGTGATTCTTCAGTGTCACTTCCGTTCTCCACTTAAAAGATTCAGTCTGTTCAAAACAGATGGGACCAGTTTGCCAGAGCTCCATGGAAATCATTTCAACACCTTCACCCTTGGCCCGGTGACCAGAGAACATGCCGGGACCTACACATGTTCTGGAATTGCCTGGGCTCTCCGTGAGTCTTCCAGACACAGTGACCCCCTGCAGATTGTGGTCACAGGTAGGAGGGGTCCAGCCCAGCCCGGGACAGCCGTCTATGCAGGCAATCCCATCCTAGGTCCAAGTTCCTTACGTGGTCCACGATTTACTCAGGATTTCCTGCCAGGAATGAATCAGGAAAGAGAACCCACTCTGAGAGTTTAAACTCAGGGTGTTGAATAGATGGGGTGCTCTGGCAAAGGAAGGAGGACCCTCCCTAGGCATTAGTTAGACAGGATGCTGCCACTGCCTGCCAACAGGGAGGATGGGGAATGACTCTGATCCAGCACCTGCCACCCAGTAGGAAGCTGTAATCCCATGTGAAGGAGCTGGAGCCCCAGGGAGGAGTCCCAGGAATGTCTCCAGAGGCATGAGGTGAGGGTCACAGATGTGGAAATATTCCCTTTTTTCTCCACCTCCTTTCCAATCTCTGCCATCATCACCCACATTCTAGATGAGTGTGAACAGAGCCAGGGAATGCATCGTCAGAACCACCCAGCTCCCCACCACACATATTAGGGACAGGATGAAGCTGAGAGCATGGCAACCCACTCCAGTATTCTTGCCTGGAGAATCCTATGGACAGAGGAGCCTGGCAGGCTATGGTTCATGGGGCTGCAGAGTTGGACAGGACTGAAGTGTCTGAGTATGCATGCATGAAGCTGAGAGCAGATCCAACAGCTAAACTGTTTAGAATAACACAGAAGAGGCTGGAGGTCTTGAACAAAGAGAAACAGAAAAGCATGAGCCAGAGCCTGAGAACAAGGCTAAAGAAAATTCAACAAAACACACAGGAAGGGTAATTAGCTTTGATGGTTCACGGGGACATTTTTAACACCTTCAGATGTCAGGGGAAGCGCTGAGGTGGAGTGACTCACTGAAGCTCACAAGCTCTTTGCTCCTAGGTGTGTTCACAAAACCCTCCATCTCAGCCCACTCCGGCCCCCTCGTGCGTGTGGGAGAGAATGTGACCCTCCGCTGTCAGTCACTGCTCTTGTTTTTTGACAAGTTTATCCTGCACCAAGAAAATAGCACAGGGAATTTCCAGGGACGTGGACAGATGCTCACTGGTGGGCATGCCCCAGCTGACTTCTCCATTGGCCCCATGACTTTGGCGAGTGCAGGCACCTACAGATGCTATGGCTCTTTCAGCAGCGCCCCCTATGAGTGGTCAGCTCCCAGCGACCCCGTGGACATCATCATCTCAGGTGAGTGTGGCCAGACCAGTGCCTTCTGCTCTCTGTGTCACGGAAGGTCTGGTGTCCAGTCCAGCATCAGTACTGGGGGAGAATGGAAGGCGTGCAGAGACACTCACAAACTCGGGAGAGGGAGCAAAGCAGAGAGAGAGGAGGTGTGAAAGCAGAAGGGAAAAGAGAACAGAGTCCTGCCGTGTTCTAAGGGGAAGACACAGCCAGTGACAGAGGGAAGGAGCGAGAACGTGAAAGAACGACCACGGAGACAAATGCACCAGAGCAGGGATGCGGGCAGTTCCCCGCTCAGGCAGCCAGCATTGGACAGTTAAGGGGGTGGTTTCCTGCTGGTCTGGTGTCCAGTCCAGCATCAGTACTGGGGGAGAATGGAAGGCGTGCAGAGACACTCACAAACTCGGGAGAGGGAGCAAAGCAGAGAGAGAGGAGGTGTGAAAGCAGAAGGGAAAAGAGAACAGAGTCCTGCCGTGTTCTAAGGGGAAGACACAGCCAGTGACAGAGGGAAGGAGCGAGAACGTGAAAGAACGACCAACGGAGACAAATGCACCAGAGCAGGGATGCGGGCAGTTCCCCGCTCAGGCAGCCAGCATTGGACAGTTAAGGGGGTGGTTTCCTGCTTTCACGTCAGAGCTCCCTTCCTCTGTCAGAAGCACACTGTGGTACCAGACGCCCTGCAGTCTGGCCCCTGGGTGATCAAGAATGAGGTTGACACCCTGAAGATGCTCATCCTTGTGGTTTAATGCATCCTTCTGCACAAAGAGCGGGGAGTGGTCCCTCTAACCCTCCCACTAAGGAGTCATGTCCAGTCCCTGGGGTCGGACAGGGCAGCACTGAACACTCGCTCAAGAATGAGGTGCTCAAAGATCCTGTGAGATTCTGGCAATTTCCGCTCCACAGTGGTTGATAATGAGTGATGTTGAGCATCTTTTCATGTGTTTGCTAGCCATCTGTATGTCTTCTTTGGAGAAATGTCTGTTTAGTCCTTTGGCCCATTTTTGATTGGGTCGTTTATTTTTCTGGAATTCAGCTGCAGGAGTTGCTTGTATATTTTTGAGATTAATTCTTTGTCAGTTGATTCATTTGCTATTATTTTCTCCCATTTTGAAGGCTGTCTTTTCTCCTTGCTTACAGTTTCCTTTATTGTGCAGAAACTTTTCATTTTAATTACATCTCATTTGTTTATTTTTGCTTTTATTTCCAATATTCTGGTAGGTGGGTCATAGAGGATCCCTCTGTGATTTATATCGGAGAGTGTTTTGCCTATGTTCCCCAATATTCTGGGAGATGGCCATAGAGGATCCTGTTTGTGATTTATGTCAGAGAGTGTTTTGCCTATGTTCTCCTCTCAGAGTTTTATAGTTTTTGGTCTTATGTTTAGATCTTTAATCCATTTTGAGTTTATTTTTGTGTATGGTGTTAGAAACTGTTTTAGTTTCTTCTTTTACAATTGGTTGACCAGTTTTCCCAGCACCACTTGTTAAAGAGATTGTCTTTTCTCCATTGTATATTCTCGCCTCCTTTGTCAAAGATAAGGTGTCCATGCTGCTGCTGCTGCTGCTAAGTCACTTCAGTTGTGTCTGACTCTGTGTGACCCCATAGATGGCAGCCCACCAGGTTCCCCCTTCCCTAGGATTCTCCAGGCAAGAACACTGGAGTGGGTTTCCATTTCCTTCTCCAATGCATGAAAGTGAAAAGTGAAAGGGAAGTCGCTCAGTCTTGTCCAACTCTTCGCAACCCCATGGACCTCAGCCTACCAGGCTCCTCTGTCCATGGGATTTTCCAGGCAAGAATACTGGAGTGGGGTACCATCACCTTCTCTGAAGGTGTCCACAGGTGTGTGGATTTATCTCTGGGCTTTCTACTTTGTTCCATTGATGTATATTTACATTTTTGTGCCAGTATCATACTGTCTTGATGACTGTGGCTTTGTAGTAGAGCCTGAAGTCAGGCAGGTTGAGTCCTCCAGTTCCATTCTTCTTTCTCAAGATGGCTTTGGCTATTCGAGGTTTTTTGTATTTCCATACAAATTGTGAGATTATTTGTTCTAGCTCTATGAAAAATACCCTTCATAGCTTGATAGGAATTGTATTGAATCTACAATCTGATAGGATTGCTTTGGGTAGTATACTAATTTTCACTATATTGATTCTTCTGATCCATGAACACAGTATATTTCTCCATCTATTTGTGTCCTCTTTGATTTCTTTCACCAGTGTTTTATACTTTCCTATACATAGGTCTTTATTTCTTTAGTAGATATGTTCCTAAGTATTTTATTCTTTTCGTTGCAATAGTGAATGGAATTTTTTCCTTAATTTCTCTTTCTATTTTCTCATTATTAATGTATAGGAGTGCAAGGGATTTCTGTATGTTGATTTTATATCCTGTAACTTTACTATATTCCTTGATTGGCTCTAGTAATTTTCTGGTGGAGTCTTTAGGGTTTTCTATGTAGAGG
>SJXQ01010370.1:0-14968 GCA_006408695.1 Aepyceros melampus
CAGTGTGTCTGCCCTCTGATTCCCTCTTGCAACACCTACCATCTTACTTGGGTTTCTCTTACCTTGGTTGAGAGGTATCTCTTCACGACTGCTCCAGCGGAGCCACTGCACCTTACCTTTGATGAGGAGTATCTTCTTACCGCCACGGTTCCTGACCTTTAATGTAGGATAGCTCCTCTAGGCCCTCCTGTGCCTGCCCAGCCACCACTCCTCGGGTTGCAGCTCTGATGGAATCCTGGGGGCATTATTAGGAACATTAAATCATTTTGTGAAAGTAATTGAAGATATTTTCCCAAAGAAAGATAAGTTAAAAATATGACAGCATGTGGTCTGTTTTAAACAACTAAGCTCTTTCTTTTACATTTAATATAAAAATGAAAGTATACGCCCACTAAATGGCAGCAAACTAAATCTTTTTAAACGTGTGCAGACGTGCACACGTTGGGTCCCACTCTTTCCGACCCCATGGACCATAGCTTGCCAGGTTCCTCTGTCCATGGGATTCTCCAGGCAAGAACACTGGAGTGCAGTGTCTCTGATGAAGTCAGGCTTCCCTATGACTCAGCAGGTAAAGAATCTGTCTGCAATGCAGGAGACATAGGAGCCATGGATTCGATCCCTGGGTCGGGAAGATACCCTGGAGGAGGAAATGACAACTCATTCCAGTGTTCTTGCCTGAAAAATCCTATGGACAGAGGAGCGTGGTGACCTCCAGTCCAAAGGGTCCCAAAGAGTTGGACACGACTGAGTAGTCGTGGAAGCATGAGGTAGAGGGCAATTGGAGTCCCTGCTGGCAGTGAAGTTGTCAGGGGAGAAGTAGGCATTTAGACAAGCTTTGACTTGTAAAATGCACTGGTAAATCAGATTAACTCCATCAAATTGTTGGAGAAGGAAATGGCAACCCACTCCCGGATTCTTGCCTGGAGAATCCCATGGACAGAAGAGCCTGGTGGGCTACCGTCCATGGGGTTGGAAAAAGTCAGGCATGACTGATCGACTGACACTATTAAGCTGTGGTTACAACTATCTATGTTGGTCTCCCAGAGTTAAACTCTTCTTAATACCAATTCCTTTGAACACATATGTTATAAGAAAGTACCACAGACAAAGTCAGCCAACCCGCCGCAGTCTTCTGAGTTCTGAAAATACGGTCATTGACTGTGATGGGGCTGGTCCAATTTGCAGATTCTGAGTAATCCTTGCCAAGGTTGACTGTGACTAACTCTAGCACTCCAAACCCTTTTGGGACCCTTCCCTACTTTCCCCCTTTAGGTATGCATTCTCTCTCGCTTTAGTTAGAGTTATGGAGGTGTTCCTATTGGTACTGGTTGATGAGCTTCAATATATCAATGAGACATGAGATTATCAAACTTATTAAGAAATAATTTTCAAAGTTCCTATATATTGAAATATATTTATTACATAGCAAATTAAATACAACCTGTATAAATATAGAAACAACCAAAAAGAAACATTTAAAAACAAACCAGTCTGCTCTTCATTACCCTCAAGTTTTGAGCTGGATTACATGATGATAAGTAAATACAAAAATCTTTAAATAAAGATAATACGTGCTGCAACTAAATATGCAGCACTGTATTCAAATAACATATTTCATCTAGTAGAAGATGGGGCTTCCCAGGTGGCTCTAAGGGTAAAGAACCCACCTGCCAATGCAGGAGACACAAGAGACATGGGTTCAATCCCTGGGCTGGGAAGATACCCTGGAGAGGGCATGGCAACCCACTCCAGTATTCTTGCCTGAATCCCATGGACAGAGGAGCCTGGCGGGCTACAGCCATAGGGTCACCAAGAGTTGGACATCACTGAAGCAACTTAGCACAGTGTAGTAGAAGATGGTTGTAAACGAAAAACATTTACATATTTGGAATCGGAGACCTAGGTCAAAAATCTATCTTCCTTGCTCATTAACCTTATATTTTTGACAGTATATCTTCAATGGTTGAGAAAAGTAGTACTAAAATAACACCCACATTTTAAACGTTTTTAACAGTATATTGCATTTTTCAGTATGCTGCTTTTTCATTATACTGCATATATTGCATCCTCAGTGTAGAACCTGAGGATGTTATATTTTGTGCAGAATATGTAATAAATTTGACTATCTAAACTATGAAAGGCAACATATTGAAAACAAAAAGTAGCAAAAATTCACTACTTTTAACCAGAGAGGAAGCAAGAATCATTTACTAAGCTAAGCAAATGAACGCAGTTTACTAAAGGAGCACACAGTTCTATTCTCCAAGCCAGGCTTCATCAGTACATGAACCGTGAACTTCCAGATGTTCAAGCTCAATTCAGAAAAGGCAGAGGAACCAGAGGTCAAATTGCCAACATCCCCAGGATCACCGAAAAAGCAAGAGTTTCAGAAAAACGTCTACATTTTTTTCATTGACTATACCAAAGCCTTTGACTGTGTGGATCACAACAAACTGTGGAAAATTCTTAGAGATGGGAATACCAGACCACCTGACCTGCCTCCTGAGAAATTTGTATGCAGGTCAAGAAGCAACAGTTAGAACTGTACATGGAATAACAGACTGGTTCCAAATCAGAAAAGGAGTACATCAAGGCTGTATATTGTCACCTTGCTTATTTAACTTATATGCAGAGTACATCATGTGAAATGCTGGGTTGGGTAAAGCACAAGTTGGAATGAAGATTGCCGGGAGAAATATTAATAACCTCAGATATGCAGATGACACCATTATGGCAGAAAGTGAAGAAGAACTAAAGAGCCTCTTGATGAAGATGAAAGAGGAGGGTAAAAAAGCTGGCTTAAAGCTCAATATTAAGAAAACTAAGATCATGGCATCCAGTGCCATCAGTTCATGGCAAATAGATGCGGAAACAATGGAAACAGTGACAGACTTTATTTTTTGAGGCTCCCAAATCACTGCAGATGGTGACTGCATCCATGAAATTAAAAGACACTTGCTCCTTGGAAGAAAAGCTATGACCAACTTAGACAGCATATTAAAAAGCAAAGACATTACTTTGCCAACAAAGGTCCATCTAGTCAAAACTATGGTTTTTCCAGTGGTCTGCGTGAATGTGAGAGTTAGACTGTAAAGAAAGCTGAGTGCTGAAGAATTTATGCTTTTGAACTGTGGTGTTGGAGAAGACTCTTGAGAGTCCCTTGGACTGCAAGGAGATCCAACCAGTCCATTCTGAAGGAGATCAACCCTGGGATTTCTTTGGAAGGAATGCTGCTGAAGCTGAAACTCCAGTACTTTGGCTACCTCATGTGAAGAGTTGACTCATTGGAAAAGACCCTGATGCTGGGAGGGATTGGGGGCAGGAGGAGAAGGGGACGATCGAGGATGAGATGGCTGGCTGTCATCACAGACTCAATAGATGTGAGTCTGAGTGAACTTCGGGAGTTGGTGTTGGACAGGGAGGCCTGGCGTGCTGCGATTCATGGGGTCGCAAAGAGTTGGACACGACTGAGTGACTGAACTGAACTGAACCATCATGTATCTGATTTATGATTCATTTGTCAAAAAGAGTTATATGAGTTACTCTTAACAGGTTACTTTAGTGAGTCAGTTCAGTTCAGTAGCTCAGTCATGTCTGACTCTTTGCGATCCCATGAACTGCAGCATGCCAGGCCTCCCTGTCTATCGCCAACTCCCAGAGTTCACTCAAACTCATGTCCATCGAGTCAGTGATGCCATCCAGCCATCTCATCCTCTGTCGTCCCCTTCTCCTCCTGTCCCCAATCCCTCCCAGCATCAGTCTTTTCCAATGAGTCAACTCTTTGCATGAGGTGGCCAAAGTATTGGAGTTTCAGCTTCAACATCAGTCCTTCCAATGAACACCCAGGACCGATCTCCTTTAGAATGGACTGGTTGGATCTCCTTGCTGTCCAAGGAACTCTCAGGAATCTTCTCCAGCACCACAGTTCAAAAACATCAATTCTTTGGCACTCAGCTTTCTTCACAGTCCAACTCTCACATCCATACATGACCACTGGAAAAAGCATAGCCTTGACTAGACGGACTTTAGCCACCTGTTTTGGCAAAGTAATGTCTCTGCTTTTGAATATGCTATCTAGGTTGGTCATACTTTCCTTAGTTCCTCCTATATACAAGTGTAGAGATTTTAGCCAAAATAAATCTTATATGGGGGATGTTTACCAGCACATTATAAACATTAGTTGCTTTATTCAAGCTGATTTCTTGAAATATCTCAAGCTCTTGGTTTGCTAAATTTATCAGGGGCTGCTTTATTTGGCAGTTGTATTTTAATACCTATATTGAAATTTTATGCAATAGTAACTTGTTAACTTCTAGAAAACATGCAAAAGAATTTTAATATCCATACTTTTATAGATTCAAAGATAGTTTATTCATATTTATTATTACTATAATTGGGATATGTTTTATAATTCTTATTTACATTTTCTATGAAAAGCTACTAAGTCAGAAATCTGTCTTTTGGGAAAATATTCTACACATGAAGATATTCATCAGTATTGTCAGAGCAAAAATTGGAAACAAGCCAATTTCATCAATATGAGAGTGGCTAAATAAATTATATTAAATTCATACAATGAAATTCTTTGTAGATGTTGTGCCACCATAAAAACAGAATCAACATGGATTTCTGAGTATGATACTTACTGAGGTTAAATGTATATAATGCAGGAAAGAGCCACTATTTCTTCTTAAATACTTGGCTACAGTTCTTGCAACTGGATGACAGTGCCCTCTATTATGTAATAAATCTTGTGATTAGACACTTCTTGACTTGAATAAATCCTGAGATTAAAAAAAGACACAACCAAGTAATTTAGCTTGACTTTAAAAAACAAATTTGCTTATAAAAATGGAAAAAGCCTCATTTTATGTTAAACTATGAAAGCACACAAAAGCATCAGTTAAATAATGAATAACTAAAAAAATATTATTGTTAATTCTATGATTTAAATTCTAGCCCTAAAATAACCTGCAGACTTAGCTTTTTCAGACTAAAAATGAACCTCTGTAACTGCACTCTCCGCTCTAGTAGCCACCAGCCACATGCGGCTACTGAGCGCTTGGAATGTGGCCAGTACATACTGAGATGTGCTCCAAGTGTAAAATACCACTAAATACTGAAGACTTAGTAGGAATAAAAGATGTAAATTATCTTATTATAGTTAATGACTTAAAAATATTGATTACATGCTGAAAGGTCAGTATTTTGAGCATATTTGGTTAAAGGAAATATATAATTCAAATGAATTTCACTCATTTTTATTTTTTATGGTGGTACTAGAAAATTCTTTTTGTACTTTTCTTTTACAAATCTTTTCAAAATTTTTATTTTAAAAAGGATAGTTGCTTTACAGAATTTTGTTTGTTTCTGCTAAACATCAGCATGAATCAGCCATAGGTACACATATGTCCCCTCCCTCTTGACTAGAACATTTTTAATTACACAAGTGCTGAGATTTTGTTTCTATTGGACAGCACTGCTTTATAACTTTTGTTTCTTAGAGACTTAGAAACTTAAAAGGTCTCATTTCTGGCTAAAGTTAAAAAAGAATTTGTAAGGAATCATTTATTATTTCTTTTTGACACTCCTTTAGACTTAAAAAAATTTGTAATCAGAACACCCATCACAAAAGTTAAGCCATGGGCAGAACTTCCCCTTTGGACTTCCTCTTTCCTTCAGGGTGCAGTTGTGCTAACAAATAACACTGGTGCTGTTGCAATGAACTTCTAACACATGTTGTCTTGCACCATGCAAAGGACATATCTCTTTAAGTCCGCCACCTACTGCTTTCAGTAGTGATGCCCAGATTTGCATTCTTAAGGGAGTAAATCCTTTTTTTTCCTCCATGGATACTTTAAACATCATTGGCTATTTAAAATATGACTGCATGATCATACGGTTGTATCTTTGCATAAAGGATGACTCAAATGACCTTGAAGATAAGTCAAAGATCAACAAATCAGCATTAGCAGAAAGGAGATCATCTCTGTCAGTTTCCTTGATAAGACATTGCTATCCAAGTCAGTAATTCAATTGAGAATCCAGATATATGCACATATTAAAGGCTAACATGTTATTTGCAGAATCATAGCTGGTCTAATATTTCTAGCTAAAAGTGGTTCTTATAAATCTTCTGTTCATGGAATGAATGCTCTTTTGTTTTCTGCACAGCTTTCCCGGGGTAAATTAATCCAAAGACAATAGTTCTCTGGTTTTATCTTCACCTCAGTAAGATGCTCCATGCCCCTTTAAAGATTTTTAACTATTACTAATAGTTTCCACTGGTCTAGTCATTTGCTTCATGTAGCATTCACTTTTAATTAGTTAATTAATCAATTGCTAATCAAATATTAATTAAATTCTCCAAAGTGCTAAGTACTGTGCCCTCAAGATGCTTTTGGTTTAGTGGAGAAACATATATACTAAAACAACCAGATTTTTGTCGTTGTTGTTGTTGTTTTATAATGTTAGCTAATATTTTCTGCCTGTTTCTCATGTACCAGGATCTCTGTGCTAAGTAATTTTTTTGATGTGGTCCATTTTTAAAGACTTTATTGAATTTGTTACAATATTGCTGCTGTTTTATGTTTCGGTTTTTTGGCTATGAGGCACATGGGATCTTAGCTCTCCAGCCAGGGATTGAACCCATACCCTGTGCATTGGAAGGCAAAGTCTTAACCACTGGACCTACAGGGAAGTCCCTGAGATGCTTGTTTTAATGGAGATTTATGTGGTCAGACTGAAATGGTAGCATGAACTCTCTGGGAAGTCACAATGAACTGAGTAGAGCTGGAACCTGATGATCAGTCATATAAAGTCAGTCAGAAGGCAGCAGTCAGAGCAGGAAGAGCCTTGCAGATCTTAACCTGGAAAAGCACAGGCTTCAAATAACTTTCCAACTATGGACTCCTTTATTCAAATTAAATATTACACAGCGTCTCTGCCAGTAAAGCATGTAAATAGATTGCAATACTAGAAATCCTCTTCTATCACTGGGTTTGAAGAGTTCCGAGGAGTTAGGAAGAAGAAGAAATTAACAGATGACTACCAAGACTTGTCCCCTGGTGGCTCAGATGGTGAAGAATTTGGCGGCAATGAAGGAGACCGAGGTTTGATCTCTGGGTCGGGAAGATCCCCTGGAGAAGGGAATGCTACCCACTCCAGTATTCCTGCCTGGAGAATTCCATTCTTGCCTGGAGAGTGACGGCTATAGTCCATGGGGTTGCAAAAGTTGGACACAACTGAGTGACTAACACTTTCAATTTTTTTTTTTTTTTTACCAAGACTTGCAACTGAGTGGATGTTGGTACTATTCACAGAGTCAAGGAATACAAAAATATTGGCCTTATAGATTTCTCTTTTCTAGCTCTAGAATTATCGTTGGCTGCCAGATCTCTATAAAAGCATTTTGAAGCTACAGATTCTTGAACACCGTTAAGCTCCAGTGTGATCTGCTTCCAAATATGAAGTTCTTCTGACCTAAACTTATGTTCGGGCACAGTACTGCTTTTTTTCATGTTCCTGCATCATTTTTTTTTTTTTTTTTTACCAAGACTTGCAACTGAGTGGATGTTGGTACTATTCACAGAGTCAAGGAATACAAAAATATTGGCCTTATAGATTTCTCTTTTCTAGCTCTAGAATTATCGTTGGCTGCCAGATCTCTATAAAAGTATTTTGAAGCTACAGATTCTTGAACACCGTTAAGCTCCAGTGTGATCTGCTTCCAAATATGAAGTTCTTCTGACCTAAACTTATGTTCGGGCACAGTACTGCTTTTTTTCATGTTCCTGCATCATTTTCCGAGAAACCACTCGAAATAGGAGTAGTATTCTTTCCTCTCTTTGGTATTCAAAGAGAGGAAAGTTTCATGAAAAACTCCTTTAGTGTTTGCTTGCGTTCCTCTCTCACTAGGACACAGTGCTGTTTGGTGGGGGCGAGGGAGACAGATGTGATTTGAATAACAGGCCTCCAGCCTTTCTCAAAATCATCCTTGCTCTCTGACCTCAAGTCATTTTCCTTGGACTGATTAGCATGAGCATTTTCCAGAAACCTCCTTTACTGCTTGAATAAAAAGATAATTTAGTGGGATCTTAAAATGGAGCTTCCCAAACAGACTCAAAACATAGAAAGAATATATCTAAGATTGAACCTGGTACATCTGTGACAGCTCAGTGTTGTGGAATAAACATGGAAATAGCTTTTATTTTCAGCATTACATGGTAGAGTGAGCATGAGCTTTGAAATCTGACCAAGACATTTTAATCTCGGCACTATTGACATTTAGAGCTTGATAATTATTTGTTGTGAAAGCTATTCCTGTGCATTGTGGGATATTCAGCAGAATCCTACTCCTCACCCTGAATTGTGACAGACAAACATGTCTCTAGACATTGTCAAGTGAACCCCGGGGGCAAAATAGCCCCATTGTCAAGAACCCTTGAAACTAGATCAAATATAGAAATACTTCCTCCTGATTCATGTGATATTTCAAGCAAAAGGCTTAACTTTCCTGAGCCAGTATATCTGAAAAACTGAGTGAAATGCTAAATACCTAGCACAGTGATTGATAGAGAGTAGGCAGGGAATGAATTACAGTTCTTTTTGCTTCCTCTTTCTTTTCAGTTTGAAAATCAACAAGTTATCCTAGACTCTAGAAATGGAAACATATCCTAACAAAGCAGTTTACCCTTTAAGATCTTAGTGTGGTAAATAATGAGACTTTATTTTAAACTAGAAGTAAATCCTGGGGAAAGACTAGAGATCTCGTCAAGAAAATTAGAGATACCAAGGGAACATTTCATGCAAAGATGGGCTCGATAAAGGACAGAAATGTCTGGACCTAACAGAGGCAGAAGATATTAAGAAGAGGTGGCAAGAATACACAGAAGAACTGTACAAAAAAGATCTTCACGACCCAGATAATCATGATGATGTGATGACTAATCTAGAGCCAGACATCTTGGAATGTGAAGTCAAGTGGGCCTTAGAAAGCATCACTACGAACAAAACTAGTGGAGGTGATGGCATTCCAGTTGAGCTGTTTCAAATCCTGAAAGATGATGCTGTGAAAGTGCTGCACTCAATATGCCAGCAAATCTGGAAAACTCAGCAGTGGCCACAGGACTGGAAAAGGTCAGTTTTCATTCCAATTCCAAAGAAAGGCAATGCCAAAGAATGCTCAAACTACTGCACAATTGCACTCATCTCACATGCTAGTAAAGTAATGCTCAAAATTCTCCAAGCCAGACTTTAGCAATACATGAACCGTGAACTCCCTGATGTTCAAGCTGGTTTTAGAAAAGGCAGAGGAACCAGAGATCAAATTGCCAACATCCACTGGATCATGGAAAAAGCAAGAGAGTTCCAGAAAAACATCTNAATATGCCAGCAAATCTGGAAAACTCAGCAGTGGCCACAGGACTGGAAAAGGTCAGTTTTCATTCCAATTCCAAAGAAAGGCAATGCCAAAGAATGCTCAAACTACCACACAATTGCACTCATCTCACATGCTAGTAAAGTAATGCTCAATATTCTCCAAGCCAGGCTTCAGCAATATGTGAACTGAGAACTTCCAGAGGTTCAAGTTGGTTTTAGAAAAGGCAGAGGAACCAGAGATCAAATTGCCAACATCTGCTGGATCATGGAAAAAGCAAGAGATTTCCAGAAAAACATCTATTTCTGCTTGATTGACTACGCTAAAGCCTTTGACTGTGTGGATCACAAGAAACTGTGGAAAATTCTGAGAGAGAAATATGAATGCAGGTCAGGAAGCAACAGTTAAAATTGAATGGAACAACAGACTGGTTCAAAATAGGAAAAGGAGTACGTCAAGGCTGTATATTGTCACCCTGCTTATTTAACTTATATGCAGAATACATCATGAGAAATGCTGGACTGGAAGAAGCACAAGCTGGAATCAGTATTGCTGGGGAAAATATCAATAACCTCAGATATGCAGATGACACCACCCTTATGGCAGAAAGTGAAGAGGAACTCAAAAGCCTCTTGATAAAAGTGAAAGAAGAGAGTGAAAAAGTTGGCTTAAAGCTCAACGTTCAGAAAATGAAGATCATGGCATCCGGTCCCATCACTTCATGGGAAATAGATGGGGAAACAGTGGAAACAGTGTCAGACTTTATTTTTGGTGGCTCTAAAATCACTGCACATGGTTACTGCAGCCATGAAATTAAAAGATGCTTAGTTCTTGGAAGAAAAGTTATGACCAACCTAGATAGTATATACAAAAGAAAAGATAATACTTTGCCGACTAATGTCCGTCTAGTCAAGGCTGTGACTTTTCCTGTAGTCATTTATGGATGTGAGAGTTGGACTGTGAAGAAGGCTGAGTGCCGCAGAATTGATGCTTTTGAACTGTGGTGTTGGAGAAGACTNTGGACAGGGAGGCCTGGCGTGCTGCGATTCATGGGGTCGCAAAGAGTCGGACACAACTGAGCGACTGAACTGAACTGAACTGAAATCCTGGCAGTAGACATTGAAGAAAGAATTGTGGTAATTTTGTTAACATTTTCTTTTTATATTTTTAAATTTAAATTACTTAAAAATTTTATTTTAATACTTATTTTTAAATTTACAATGTATATATTTTGTAGTTATAATTCATTTTAATTTGTATTGTCACCTCTGATTTTTCACAACCACCATATGAAACAAGTAGGATAGGAAGAATCTCATTTTATAAATAAAGATTCTTGGGTTAAGAGAATTTAAGTGATTTGTCAAAGACAATATTAATAAGTAAGGAAGATAGATATTGACCTAGGTCTCTGATTTCAAATCTAGTGTGTTTTCCATTTATTCTAATAACTATTTTCTGTTAAAATATATTAGCTTAAATATATTTTATTTGAATACATTTGTTGCATATTTATTTCCATCACATTATCTTAATTTAAAGATTTTCATGTTCACTTATCACTGTGTAATCTAGTTCAACATTTGAGGGTTATAAAGAGCAGAATGATCTGTTTTTTTTTTGATATTTCTTTTTGATTGTTTTTAAATTTATACAGGTTGATCTTAATTTGAAATGTAATAAAAGCTATGAAAAAAATCACACAGAAATGTGAAATGGACTTTGTCTAAATGTACAATTCTCTGTACAAACTCATTCCATCACATTATCTTAATTTAAAGATTTTCATGTTCACTTATCACTGTGTAATCTAGTTCAACATTTGAGGGTTATAAAGAGCAGAATGATCTGGTTTTTTTTTTTTGATATTTCTTTTTGATTGTTTTTAAATTTATACAGGTTGATCTTAATTTGAAATGTAATAAAAGCTATGAAAAAAATCACACAGAAATGTGAAATGGACTTTGTCTAAATGTACAATTCTCTGTACAAACTCATGGACAGGTTTATTATTTTTTTTTTTGAAACTTGTTAGTAAGCCAAGACTCTACAATGAAAACATGCTCTTAACAGTTGGAAAAGAGCTTTCAAATCACTAGTTAAAAATGTTCCTATCTAACAAGAAACCAGTCTGTCACTTGCATAGTAACAACTTGTGGTATAATTTTTATAATTTACCATTATGACACACTTGAAAGTCTTAGAAGAGGTTTTTGGAATCAAATGAGAAATATTAGGAGACAGAATACTAAGATATTATGTGAAAAAAAATTGAAGTTCAAAAAAACACCTTAAGTCAAAATTGTACAACTTTGGAAAAGTTATGAAGGATGGAAAATAAAATGATATTTGTTCTCAAAATAAAGACTGATGAGAAAGGTCTAACTAGTTAACCTCAAAGCTCACTGACACAAGGAAAAGATTATTGTGCTTTAATTTTTGTTTAAGTGAAGAATTTTAGAATTCCCCTTGTGATACCTTGGGATGTATTCTATTCCTTTTATTAGAGAGGAAAAGGAGAAGCTCCTAAACCAATACTACCTGGGAATTCTCATAAAATAAAAGTAAATTCGACAACTCTTACGGTAGTCTGTGGAGATTACTATACCAAAGGTGAAACAGTTTGTGAGTCTCTTGAAGTTTCTGGAGCTAAATGTCTAGACCTCTCTCTAAAAATGACTGATGTCAAATGAAAAATGATCCAGAACAAGTAGAGGGGGAGAAAGGGAGAGGAGGGAAAAAGAAGTAAAGGGACTGGGTGAAGGCAGTTGATCAGTTGAGTTCTAAAGGATATATGCACTGTTTTCTGTACACTCAGAGTGTTGATGGTATGTCTTTATGAGGTAGTTTAAGCATCAACTTCATTCTTAGTATTAAATGTAAGGACAAGTAACATTCTGAAAGCTGATACTTCACATAATTCTGAAAGATGATACTGCCATTCAGGAGCTGTCTACCGAGATTTTGTTACTTTATCCATCCCTTTTCACTTCATTTTCACTCTCAACTAACCTGTGACCAAAACATCAAATCAGTAAGAAGTATGGAGAAAGTTTCTATTGTGTAGTTCTTATAGGGTTCTTTTAGGACTTTGATATTTCAGAGTTTACAGTTCACATTTACAACTCAAAGCACAGGAATGAAGACCACAGGAGAGGGAAGAAAGTTTACAGGATGGTACGTGTCATAAATAAACATTATTCTTGAGGCTCTTCACCCTCTTTTTCTTAACAGACAAAGGAAGAGATGGTTGGATGGCATCACCAACTCAATGGACATGAGTTTGAGTAAACTCTGGGAGTTGATGATGGACAGGGAGGTCTGGAGTGCTGCGGTCCATAGGGTCGCAAAGGGTCAAATACGACTGAGCGACTAAACTGAACTGATACCATATTTCAAAGGGATCTATAGAGGTGGCCACATTCTTGCATCAGTGGTTCTCAAACTCTGCCAAAGATGAAACGGTTTGTCTCATCCTTCTTCCCAGGTATGTTACCCTTGGAGTCATTTCACCTGATTGCTTTGGAAATATAGTTCTTTGATAGTTCAAAAAAGTGATAATTTTTAAAATATTATTTCTAGTTTTCTTTTTGCCTTTTTCTTTTGGTTATTGTCATTGGTAGAGTGGGGGTAACATTCAGTATGGCTCTTCGTATTTTAAGTAGAAGCAAAAGCACTAGCATCTATTTTGATCAGTGTTGACTTTTTCCTTCTTTCAGGTAGTGCCCAGTCTGGTACCAAAGCACAAGAAAAAGAGTACACATTTCCTACCTCCTGTTTCCTTTATGCTTATTAATGTCATGAAGTAATATGAAGCGAGAATCCTATTTGAGTATGATTGTTGCTGTTCAGTTACTAAGTCGTGTCTGACTCTTTGCAACCCCATGGACTGCAGCACGCCAGGCCTCCCTGTCCTTCACTATCTCCCAAAGTTTGCTCAAACTGATGTCCATTGAGTTGGTGATGCTCTCTAAACATTGTGTCCTCTGCTGCCCTCTTCTTTTGCCTTCTATCTTTCCCAGCATTAGGGTCTTTTCCATTGCATCAGCTCTTCACATCAGGTGGCCAAAGTATCGAAACTTCAGCTTCAGCATCAGTCCTTCCAATGAATATTCATCGTTGAGATGAAGATGGGAAAACTAGGACATTGCTCCTCTGTATGGAGTTACACAGATTTGACAAGGTAAGTTTCTTAGTATAGGCAAAATAACATTTCCGTTCACCCATACGCATATAGATCTGTTGAGGAAAGCCCGGCCTCAGGTCAGTGGTGTTGTCTGGGCTGCCTTCCTTCCCAGCTTTTCTCAGAGCCCCAGTACCATTATAACAGCCCCAGTATCATGCTAGCCACACAAAAACTTTACTGGGTCGGTTGTCTTTGATAATACATCTAATCCATGGGAGGAAAGAAAGTTTAATTTTCTCCTGGAAAGTCATCCTCCCCAAACATTATGTCACAGATAACTTATATTTTTGCCTATGGGAAAACAAAACAGTAAGAATTTGCATTTTTATATGAAAACACATTTAATATCCTGGTAATATTCTCTTACCTCCTTTCTCTTCAGAAAAATTTTATACCTGGGAAAGTACATTGTCTTTTAATCTTTGCTGGTTTTCATCCATTTGCTAGGTGTTTTTCACATAGAAATTATTGTCCCAGAATCTGTATACCTCGTTAAGAACAGAAAGGATTATTATTTTCTTCCCTACATAGGGGGATGGGACCTAGCATGTAATTTATTTTCCAGGTACAAAAACAACCTGCTCTAATGGAAAAGAAAATCCCCCCACCCCCCATGTCTTCTGATTCCCCAGTTATTTAACAATGTTCAGGCTGTGTCTTGGAGAAGACAATGGCACCCCACTCCAGTACTCTTGCATGGAAAATCCCCTGGACGGAGGAGCCTGGTGGGCTGCAGTCCATGGGGTCGCTAAGAGTCGGACACGACTGAGCGACTTCCCTTTCACTTTTCACTTTCATGCATTGGAGAAGGCAATGGCAACCCACTCCAGTGTTCTTGCCTGGAGAATCCTAGGGACAGAGGAGCCTGTTGGGCTGCCGTCTATGGAGTTGCACAGAGTCGGACACGACTGACGTAACTTAGCAGCAACAGCAGCAGCAGCAGCAGCAGCATCCTTCGATCCTGGTGGATTTAAGGCGCTAATGGATCTCTTCCATCCGAGTTTCTCTGGGGGCCCCTGTCCATGTGAGCAGTTATAATAATCTAGCAAAACTGAGGGGACTTCCCTGATGGCTCAGACAGTAAAGAATCGGCTGCAAAGCAGGAAACTGTGGGTTCGATCCCTGGGTTGGGAAGATCCCCTGGATAAGGAAATGGCTACCCACTCCAGTACTCTTGCCTGGAGAATCCCATGGACAGAGGAGCTGGTGGACGGGCTACAGTCCATGGAGTCGCAGAGTCGGAAACGACTGTTACTTTCTCTCTCTCTCTCTCTCTCTCTCTCACACACACACACACACACACACACACACACACACACGCAGTAGGACTAGAGTTCCCTCCACCCCACCCCCTGCCCCACGTGGAAGCAAAGCAGGAAGCAGCCCCGGACGTTCTCCTGGGG